>LOJH01007114.1:3777-31176 GCA_001685095.1 Ellobius talpinus
GTAATGGGGTCTGGTGCCCTCTTCTGGCCTGCAGGCATACATACATACAGAATACTGTATACATAATAAATAAATATTTAAAAAAATTTTAAAGATTTTATTGATTTTATGTGCATAGGTATTTCGCATGCATGTATGCGGTGTCAAAGGAGGCAAGAGGAGGACGTCAGATCTCCTGAGACTGGAGTCATAGACAGTTGTGAGTCTATATGTGGGTGCCTGGACTCAAATCCTATAGAAGAGCAGCCGGTGCTCTTAACTGCCGAGCCACCTCTCCAGCCTCTAAACAACTGTTAATTAACTGGAACTCTGGGGGAAGTGTTGGCTTGATGGCAGTGCAGGATGGTGGTGGCGCACATCTTTAATCCCAGCACTCGGGAGGCAGAGGCAGGTGGATCTCTGAGTTCGAGGTCAGCTTGATCTACAGAGTAAGTTCCAGGACAGCCAGGACTACACATGCCTACTGTCTCTACCTTTAATTCATTTGTTCTTTCCATGGCCTGTAAGGCACAAATAACCCCCTAATAACTCTCCAGAGATTTTTAAGGAAAAAAGAATAACGAAGGAGCAGTCTCAACAGATCACATATCTAGGCCCACCCTGTTCAATACAGTAGCTGGCACAGCCATACATGACTTTGAACAATTGAAACATGGCCCCAAAATGAGGAGCACTGAATTTTGAACATATGGTATTTTGAAGAAAGTGAAAAAAAATATATAAAATACCTCAATGTATTTTATACTGATTTTTTTTTACTGATTGCATGATGAATAATAATATTGGGAATATTAGGTTTAAAATGCCACTAAAGCAACGTGAAGCCAGGAATGGTAGCACACACCTAGAATCCTAGCACATGGGATGTAGAGGCAGGAGGATTAAAAATTCACTGACTTGGGGTCCACAGTGAGTTTGAAGTCAGCCTGGGCTACAGAACAACCTGACTGTGGTGATGACAATGATGATGATATTTAAAATTTTAAAAATGGGCAAGACAGATGACTCAGCTATTAGAGCACCTGCTGCCCTTGCAGAAGACCTGGGTGCAGTTTCCAGCACCCAAACAGGGTTCACAACTACCTGCCAGCTCTGATTCCAGGGAACTCAGTGCCCTCTTCTGGTCTTCTCAGGCACCAGGCACATGTGTATTACATGCACATACATGTCAGCAAATGTTAAAATCCACTGCTCATAAATCATTGCTTTGTTTTGCCCGGGATCAAACCCAGGGCCTTGCACATGCCACTGAGGCTCCTGAATGCTGGGATGACGAAAGTGTGCCAATACACCTACTCTTGCACTCATGCATGTGTGTGATGTGTGACCATGCGCACATTCATGCCATGATGCATGTGCTGAGCTCAGAGATCAGCCCTGGGCATGTGTCCTTACCTATCAATTGAGATAGCCTCTCTCCTTGTTCCCCACTGTGGACCAGGCTAGCAGCTTAGACTGCTTCTGCCACACTCCACAAACTTCTGGAGAGGCTCCTGTCTCTCCCTCCCACCTCTGGTGGAGCAGGGCAGCACATACGCATGCACTACTACATCCAGGTTTGTTTGCTGTGTTTGTGCGCACATGCACACCTGAGTATGTGCACGTACATACTCAGAGGACAACTTGTAAGAGTCTGTTCTCTCCTTCCACCGTGTGCAACCTGAATTCAGGCCGTCAGATGGGGGGTTGGAGCAGGAACCTTGACTCACTGAGCTATGTAACCAACCCACGTGGCCGGCTTTTCACCTGGGTTCTGCAGATCTTGAGTCAGGTTATTAGCCTTGCACAGCAAGCATTTTAATCATGGAACCTTATTTCCAACCAGCTCTTGCACTGTCTATTGGGCAAAGCAACTCTCCACTCTCGGCCGTGCTCCCCATTCTCGGCCGTGCTCCCTACTCTCGGCTGTGCTCTCCACTCTTGGCCAGGCTCTCCACCCTTCTCTTAGCCATGCTGCTTGCTGCTTCTCAAAAGTGCTGCTAAAGCAAAGGTCTGGTATAAAGGAGTACCTGTCAAGGTCAGCTGACTGAGGAATGGTGATGTTCCTAACTCATTGCTGGGCAGGATAAGGCTGGGAAACAGGAACCCACTGCTCTCCCTGAGACGAGTCTGGCATCTCTCAAGTTCCTATTCCAGCACTAAAGGGTCAAGGTCAAGGTCAGAGACCTGGGGACTGGGGACTGGGTGCTGATAGCCTTGGGAACAGTGCTATTCAAGAAGCTGGAAGCATAACCCAGAAGCCTCCAGGACACTGCCACCTGGGAACCACAGTCTGGGGCCCTCACCAGGCAAGGTCACAGTAGTTTCCCAGAGGTGGCTGTCAATGACAGAAGTCTGAGTTAATCAGTGCTAATGCCATCCTTTCTTTACTGAAAATCATAGTATTTTATGTTTTGTTCATCATGGATTTTTGACATGGATTTTCATTATTTTGTTTTGTTTTTTGTTTTTTGAGACAGGGTTTCTCTGTTTAACTGTTCTGAAACTTGCTTTGTAGACCATGCTGGCCTCAAAGTCACAGAGATCTGCCTGTCTCTGCCTCCCAAGTGCTGGGATTAAAGGCCTGCACCATCACGGCCTGATTGGGTTTTCACTCCACCTCTGTGGTAGAGTGATTTAGCACCCAGCCCTCCCCTGCTCTGCAGTCACTCTCTGGGGACCAGAGACCCTGCTGAGGATGCATCACCGCATAACAATAGCGCAGCCCCAGGTGAGGGTCCACACCACCCCTCTACCCAGCCAGGTTTGCACGGCCTCCCCCATCCCGTTTCTGCTCTTCCTTTCAGTGTGGCTTACTAGACCTGCCATCTGCCACAGTTAACGGGGCTCTCCGTGCCCTGGGGGCTCCTCAAACCTGCCATTTGCTGCAGTCGGGCCCTGCCACTATGGATGAAGAAACAGACACCACAGAGAGGAAGTGACTTGCCCAAATGCTCAGTGACATACTCAAGCTCCAGTTCCATCCACAACTCCTGTGTCATTTCCTACATCAGCCCAAGCCTGAAATAGGGGAGCCCCCAAAGTAGTCAGCTGACAATGAGTAAATCAACCACCCTGGCCCCTCTCCAGGCCACCTCTTCCAGTAAGTCCTCCGAAACTGCCCCTTGGCCACTATGCTTCCGCCTGCTCTCCTTGATTGCTCTGTGAGGGTCCGCCTGTATCTTGCCTTCAGCATCTTCTGTGATGACCCAACCAGAGTGGAGCTCAGGAAATTTAGTCCCACTTCAGAAGAAAGAATCGTCTGAAATCTTTGATCCTTGCCAGCCAGTCCTTCCTCAGATCTGGCTTGACTCCCTCTTGCTGGAGCCAAAGCTTTCACCCTTTTAATGACCTTATCAGCTCAATCCCAAGGCAGAGTTTGAACTTACTGTCCATTCCTGGCCCCACTCAACATCTCAAGCTTGGTGTGCCTACCCACTATTGACTAGTGACGCCAACTTCACCAACCAGCAAGGCAGCCCAGCAAGGTAGCCCAGCAAGGCAGCCCAGCAAGGTAGCCCACCCAGCAAGGTAGCCCAGCAAGGTAGCCCACCCAGCAAGGTAGCCCAGTAAGCCAGCCCAGTAAGGCAGCCCAGTAAGACAGTCCTGTAAGGCAGCCCAGTAAAGCAGCCCAGTAAGACAGCCCCGTAAGGCAGCCCAGTAAGGCAGCCCTGTAAAGCAGCCCAGTAAGGCAGCCCAGTAAGACACCAGTAAGGCAGCCCAGTAAGACACCAGTAAGGCAGCCCAGTAAGACACCAGTAAGGTAGCCCAGTAAGACAGCCCAGTAAGACACCAGTAAGGCAGCCCAGTAAGGCAGCCCAGTAAGACACCAGTAAGGTAGCCCAGTAAGACAGCCCAGTAAGGCAGCCCAGTAAGACACCAGTAAGACAGCCCAGTAAGGCAGCCCAGTAAGACACCAGTAAGGCAGCCCAGTAAGGCAGCCCAGTAAGGCAGCCCAGTAAGACACCAGTAAGACAGCCCAGTAAGGCACCAGTAAGGCAGCCCACAACCTTGACTTCTTTCCTCTGCCAAGAGTCACTATCAGCCCAGCCCCTCTCAGATTCCCATCTCTGTCCCCTTAGCTTTTACAATGATCCCAAGACCTGGGGTTCTACCCCATGTCACATGGCTAAGGTGGACACTTACCCAAGTCCCCAGCTGTAGCCCACAGAGGCTCTGTGAAACAAGCAGGAAGGCTTCCAAACCCGGTGGAAATGGAAGGACACTGTCCGGGCGAAGGGAACTGAATGTGCAAGGCCCAGGGATCATGCAGAAAAGGCCCAAGTACACTGGAGATGAGACAGTCTAGTGAGGAAGAAAGAGAGGCACCCCAGAGGTGCGAGCCTGCTGGCCCTGCGGGTGTGCCCCTCTCTGGAGGCCTCCCCTTGTCTTCTTTGCATTCTGATTTGCAAGTGACTCAGGCAGTCAGTACACCCTTAAAGGTCCTGGCTCCTCCCACTCTGAGCTCTGGAGGCCGGTGACCAAGTGGCCTGCCTTGTTTTACCCCCTTATGTAGGACTCTGCTCCAGGTTCAAGGTAAGACCATGCCCTGGAGAGAGGGGAAAGGTAAGGCAGTCCCAGGCCTATCTGTGACCTCCCTCCCTTCCGCAGTTCCACCCTTGCCCCAAGACTCCAGTTTTCCAGAACCATTCAGGTGAACAGGGACCCCCAATGTCCAGCCCTCAAGAAGCCCTTCAGCTCTGTCTCCAGAGGAACCACAGCCACACACTCACCTGGATCTACAAACCACACCCCACACACAGCACCACACAAGCACGCCTGTGCCTGCCTCCTTAGCTCCCTAAGGCCTAAGGCCTGCAGCTCACCCAGCAGCTACTGGGCAGAGCTAGCTGCCTTCAGCCTATAGGACCCACGCTCATATCAACAACTGCCCCAGAGCCCCTCACAACTGCCCCAGAACCCACACAACTACCCCAGAACCCCACACAACTGCCCCAGAATCCCACACAAAAGCCCCAGAATCCCACACAACTGCCCCAGAACCCTACAACTGCTCCAGAACCCCCACACAACTACCTAACAGTTCTGCACAACTTCTGTAAAACCCTGACATGCCCAACACCCACCCCACCCACGTCTGGTCCAATAGCCAGGTAATACCTATGGCATAGCCACCATCCTAGGCACCAGCTGCTCGCCGGGGTGTCTGCAGGACTGTGAGCTTCCACTAGCAGGCAAGAAGCTTTGGAGATACTTCCTGTAGCTATGAGGAACTGGGTGGGGGCTGGGCTCCCAGTTCAGAGGGTGCAGAAGTAACCCCCAACCGTGCCAAGCTACCTCCCTCTGAGCCAAGGCAGCAAGGGTGGGGGGGTGCACAACAAAATGGACCCCTGGATCAAGAAGTTATTTCCTGCCTCTCAGGCACTGCAGGCTATGGCATGCAGTCCTCATGAGGGCCACTATGACGTCCTGGGCTCCTCCCAGCTGTGTCTGCCCTGCTGACCCTCTATGGCTCCAAGAACATTTTGTCAATCCATCTGGGCTAAGGCCTGTTTTCTGGGGGTCTTGAGTATGACTGTGCCTCCCAGGGGGCTCCCAGCTTGGCCCCCATACCCACCTTGGATACAAGGCAATTCCAATTGCAAGCCTAATCCCAGCCTTGTTCTGCCGCCTGCCCTAAACCCTATGGATATCCCATCCTAGGCCACAGTTTGCCCTCTATGGAGTGAAGGTCTCTGTCCCTGCCCAGAGCTGGGAACCTAGACGACTGTGACAGGCCACCTCATGAACAACATAGGCCAGGCTTTCATCTTCTGCTCACTCCTCCGCAGTTAAGGCAGTCACTTCCTGTCCCCAGTCCTAAGGCCACGACTGGTCCTGACTGGACTTGGTGTTTGGGCTTGTGGCCGGGTTCTAGTAAAGATCCACAATACCTAATATTCTTAGGTTCCTGAGCCACCAATGGGTCTGTCACCCCAACTCCAAGGATGTTCTCTGAGGAGTTTTGTTCCAGACACCTCTGCTACAAGGAACTCACTTCCACCACGGGCCTATACCTCAGGTACTCCACACTGCTCCAACACACACAGAACTCACCAGCTCCCCGCTGCTCCCCTTAAACCCTAAACCAGGTGGGGCCCTTACACAAAGGGTGCCTCTTCCCCCAGGACCCCCGACGCAGCTTGGTCAATGTAGAACAGGCTGGGAATTGGTCCTTTCCCTCCTGGCTTTCCCCATGCCCTCCCCCAGGAGTCCTCGGATAGTACACAGAGGATCTGGCGAAAGGCTCTACATTTTAACAACCTTCTTATAGCATCAAGCTAATAACAAGAGGGCAGTGGACAATCCCTGGTCATAACTAACTGTGCATATACGCACATGTGTGTACTGCTGGGGTTTTTAACCCAGGAACTTGCACACGCTAGGCAAATGCTCTACCACCGAGCTACTGAGCTATAGCCCCACCCTCTTATCACCATCTTGAAAGACTTTCTATAAATCTCATGTCTGCATTGTTAAAAGGTTTTAAAACTGTGTTACTGCTTCTACCATTAGAACGGGACTGGGGGTGAGGTCAGTGGACTTACTGCCTAGCACACTGGAGTCTTTGGTTCGATTCCCTTTTAGCAGAAGGCAAGAGGGAGATGGCATGCTTTTCTTTCCTGAGGCAGGTTTCATGTATCCTAGGCTGGCCTCAAATTCATTATGTGGACTTGAACTTCAGATCCTGTCTCCATCCACCACCATGCCCAGTTTACAGAAAGCTGAAGACACCCAGGACGTCAAGCATGGTGGGCAAGTATTCTAGCAAAAGAGCTACATCCCCAACTGTGATGTGTGTATTTTAAATCACTAGAATTGAATTCAGGACTGGGCACAGTGGTAAACTGAGTCAGGAGGACCAAGAGTCGAAGGCCAGCTTGAGCTAGCATCCAGTCTCAAAAATAAAGAAGGCTGAGGAGATGGCTCAGCGGGTAAAGCACTTATCACATAAATGTCAGGGCCTGAGTTCGAATCCCCGGAACCTTCATAAAGCTAAGGGTGGCAGTAGGATGTGTCTGTAATCCCAGCACTGCTAGGCAAGATGGCTCAGACAACAGGCAAAGGTGCTTGTCCAGCGAAGCCTGCTGACGCAAGTTTCATTCCTAGAACTCTTGTGAAGGTGGAAGGAAAGAACTGATTCAGTAAAGTTGTCGTCCGACCTTTGCACGACCCTGAGGTCTCTGTACCTCCCCCATGGATCATCATGCACACACACATCATAATAAATAAATAAAATTTAAAGTAAAAAACAAGAGTCATGGCAGCTTGTTCTCAGTACCAAATACAACGTAACCTCATCCTTCATGATTTTAAATATAACAGTCAGACTTGATTTTCTTTTCTTTTTTTTAATATTTGTTCTTGTTATTTTGAGACAGATCTTCTTATAAGCAACTCTGGCTTGCCTGGAATTTGATGTTTGCCAGTTTGATCTCAAACCTGTAATTCTTCCTGAGTACTGGAATTACAGAAGTGAGCTACCACACCCTGCAATATATAGAGACTGCTAGCGGAACTGTCATATATGAACTCGCTACTATCCTGGGCCCTCTGGCCTAATGGAGATTCACATCCCCTCCTGCCCCGTCTTGCACAGTGAGGTTGGGCCTGCTAAGTCTCCACAAGGAAGCACAGAGGCCCATTAGCGAACCCCAGACTCTAGGGACCCTTGGTTTGTCCCCTAAGATATCATGTGACCCATCTCAGGCTCAAACCTCAAACCAGAGCCCCATGCCCAAGCCCCACCCTAGAAGGAGGTCACACAGGGAGGAGGTATAACTCTCTCACTTGCAAATGCAGAAAGCTGAAAGTTAAATAAAGGGTTAGTTTTAGCCGTGTGACAAAGTGGTATAAAATGTTCCTCTCTGACCCCACATGACCCCTAAATGGGCTCACTCCTATTCCTAGCCATTCCCTACAGGCAGGTTTCTCATTCATGCTCCCCTCAATATTTTCCCAGGCCTTTGTGTTTTTGCTACCCTACTAGGTAAGGCCTCTATCAGAGCCATAGCCACAGCCCTTGGCTGGACCCTATCATGTCTCTGTCCCTGCCTCCCTCCCCCTCCACTGCTCCACCCCCACAGCACAGCCCAGAGCCCACTGGACCAACACGATTATATCAGGCAGAGCTGGTCTCCTAACTGCCCCTTTTTCTGCTCCCCAGTCCCTGGGTTTCAGCCTTCCCCATTAGCATACACCCAAGGCTGCCCCGACTACTAACACCGCTGAGCATTGGCCTCTGTTATAGCAGTGTTTTCCTTGGGACTGGAACTTCCTGCCCCTACAAGTGCAGGTTCTGAGCAAGGTGTGGCCCAAGGTGCCACAGCATGATTCCAGGAAGACCCTCCTGTGACTGCTGCACCCCCACCCAGGGGACCGAGAGACTAAATGGGGTAGAAACAGGAAGCCACTGACCACAGGAGGAAGGAAGGGCATAGAGATGACCACAAGATCACAGGCAGCAGGAGGGGACAGATCAGGGTCATCCACGCTTACGTAGTAGGATCTACAACATGTACCCTGGAGGCTGACCACCAGCAATGACTGGTCGGGGAGGGGAGAGCTGGGCAACCCAAACACCCGCCCATGAGGAAGGGACTCTGGCTCTCTGAACCCAGAACTGGTGACCCCAGGAAATAGAGACCCAGACCTGCCGTTTTCTTAGAAGTTCTCCTGGAACAGAGAGGCTCCTGAAAGTGAAAGCTGACATACTGGGGAAGATCAGAGGGTTAGGTGGCGGGCAGGGCTGGTGAGGGTGGGAGATGGGTGAAATCCTATCCTCCCTACCCTGCATCAGTCTTCCTTCACGGAGCATTCAAAGACTGGAGTGCACACTGTCCAACAAGCAACCCCCCACCACACTGCATGCCCTACCCACAACCCTCGGCCCCTAGAAAGCAGGTGGTGTAACCCACTTTACAGATGAGTAAACTGAGCCTCGGGGAGGTGAAGTAACTCACTCAAGGAGACACAAAAGTCAGAATCTGAGTCAAGGGCTTCCCAGGCTCCTCTGTCTACTCTTAATAATTTGTTTTTATTTTATGGTGTTTTGCCTGCATGTATGTCTGTGTGAGGGTGTCAGCAGATCTTGGAGTTACAGAACAGTTGTTAGCTACCATGTGGGTGGTAGGAATTGTACCCAGGTCCTTTGGAAGAGCAGTCAGTGCTCTTAAATGCTGAGTCATCATCTCTCCAGGCCCTCTTCCCCGCTCTGATCTCCTCAGAAGGGAGAATGGTATGTGAAAATGGACAGGCCAAAGGAGGACACAGGAAGGGCAGGAAGGAAAGAGAAAGAGTGTGTGCAAGGCCTTGAAGGCACTCACCTGTAGCTAGGCAGTGGTGTGCATGCAGAGATGCAGGATCTGAGTTCCAGGACAGCCAGGAAAACACAAAAACTAAATAAATAAAAAGACACTGATCTGTACTGTCCAGACAATGGTGAGTGATAGAGCCGGAGGGACCGAGTAACCGAGCACTCAGAGACAAAAGGGGTCTGTCACATTTGATGTGTGCATGTGGAGGCCGGAGTTGCACCAAGTGTCTTCCTCAGTCACTGCCCCTCATTATTTGAGAGAGGGTCTTGCTATCTACCCAGTGCCGGGGTACCAGGTGCACAGCACTGTGCCTGGTCTTTTACATGCTGGAGATCCCAACTCAGGTCCTTGTGAAACTACACCAGGTACTTGACCAATTGAGTCTCTGGCCCCGGGAATTCACAGCCACTCTGAGACTGCTTCCTTGTTTTCTGTACTATGAATTTTTTTCCTTTTTGGGGGGGGAGGGGAGTGGCGGTGGCAGGCAGAAAGAGGAGATGTTGGGTTTTTTGTTTGTTTGTTTTTTCCCCCAGTGTTTGGTCTTTGATAGCAATCACCTCCCTCAGCACCAGAATGAAGACACACCACACACATACCCAGCCCTGGGACAGCGTGGGCAGGGCAGGATCTACAGATGGCTAAGAACAGGAGCCACCTGGTTGAGATGGCAGAGAGGAGAGTTGGGTAAGGCAGCTGTGAAGTCCATGTCTAGGAATTTCTCAGACATAAGGTTCTGGGGTCTCCTGGAGCCTTCCGCAGCTGTCCCAACCTGTCTTCCCAAGTGGAGCTGCCCCAGCCACTTCCTGCTAGGGAGCCCACACACAGGAGAGATGCTGGCTCACACCACTTATGCTGCCCACAGCCTAACAGGTCCTTACAGTAGCCAACACCTGGCTCCCGAATCTGAGTCCAGCGCCCTCCTCACCTGCCTTGCCCCCACCCTCCACAGTCACCCACTGTGCAGGCGACTCAGACCCCAGCCCTCATTTCCTTTACTGCTATTCCCCGACAGCCATGTTTCCTCCCAGACCTGGGTTTACACAGCTCCCTCTCCCCAGCTTCCCCAACTCCCAGGTCACAGTCATGTCATATACTCTCTCACCCAACCCAGATGGGGCCAGGCTCCAATTCCCCTATGTCTCAAAGGTGGCCCCCAGTAAAAGCTCCTAGCTGGATGGGCATGGACCACAGGAACCCAAGTCACACTGCGGGGCAGCGGCCTTCCCACCACATTCTGCTGGTGCCCGCCAGAGTTCTACCTCCGGCACTAAGTTCCCAGCACTCCCCAGACCCCAACCACCTGCTCCTTACACACCAGGCAGCGCCTTACCCAGCTCTCCCAGGTTCCAGAAGAGACTCTGAGAGAACAACAGCCTAAGCAGGGCCACAGGGCAGGGCAGGAGCAGGACTCAGCAAGCCCACAGCCTGAGCTTTCTGACTCCCTTCAGGTGACATTAGAAATACTGGAGCAAAGCCCTGCAAGTGGGCTGAGCAGCACTGAGAAATAAGGGGGCGGGGCAGGGATTCTTGTTTGTTTGATTGAAACATGGTCTCAATAGTCCAAGCTAGCCTCAGATTTCCTATGTAGCTGATGATGACCTTAAACTTCTTTCTGTATGCATGGTGCATGCTTGTGTTGTGAGTGTAGGCACGCACGCCATGGCACATGTGTGGAGGTCAGAGGTCAACCTCGGATGCCGCTCTTCACCATCCCATCCACCTTGTTGGAGAAAGGGTCCCTGGCTGCTCTCTGCTGCATGGGCCAGCCCTCAAGCTTCTGGATTCTTCCATCTTTGCCTCCCATCTTCCCGTGGGAGGGCAGGAATTACAGGTGAACGTGTCACCGTCGAGGGTTCTGGTGATACAAAAGCTGGTCCTCCCACTTACAAGGCAAGTGTTTTACCCACTGATCCATCTCTTCACCCTAACCTTAAAATTTTGATTCTCTTGCCTCCACCTACCAAGGGCTGGGATTACAGAAATATTACCGTACTGGTTTTGCTGCCCTGGGGATTGAACCTAGACTCTAGAGTATGCTGGACAAACACTCTACCAACTGAGTTACATCCCTAGTCCTAAATGAGGGTTTTGTTTTCATTTTATTTTATGTTATCTGTGTTTTGCTTAAATGTATGTCTGTGTACCACTCAGAGGCTGGGAAGAGAACATCAGATTCCCTGGAACTAGAATTACAGACAGTGGCAAGCCACCTTGTAGATGCTGGGAGTCGAATTTAGGTCCTCTGGAAGAGCAGCCAGAGCTTTAAATCATTGTGCTATCTCTCCAGACCCCAAAAATGTGGGTTTTCAGGCCACAAGCAGTACAGACAGGTAAGTGTGTGTCCTGGTCCAGTCCCTGGATGTCCCTAGGCTCAATGGGTCATCTTTAGAGCAGAGGAAGAGGCAGGGGGAGGCACAGCTCCACTCTGATGGTGGGGGACACTATCAGCTGCTACCTTGGCACCCCTTCACTAAGCAAGCAGGACCCTCCCAGCTCTGTCCTTTAGGGAGGGCTCCCCTTTCTTCCTGTCAGGACTGGCATCTTAGGGGGAAAAATCATTGCATTTTAGTTACAAAAGTACAGGGCAGTCCACTGAAGGTGTTCACTAAAGAGACCAGGGGCGGACAGTCAGGGGGCTGTGAGTCTAGTAGGACTCACACATCATGGATATAGAGCAGGGCTCCACCTGCCGCAACCCCTGGAACACTAAATGCTAAGCCCAATGACAGAGTGTACCCCCACCAAGGAGCTTGCCAGCCAGAGGGTCTTCTGGGAAACAGTCTACATACTATAAGGTACAGGTCTCCTTCTACAGGGGCAATCCCCAACTGGTGTGGTAAAAACCCAAGGCCCACTGGCCAAGGCCCAGCTTCCTGCACCCAAAGGCATGACAGCATGTCTCCTCAGTCTCCCTGACTCAGGCCTCTGGCCACCACCCCTCTCTGGAGGGCCGCCCAGACCCTGATCTTTTGCAGACTTGACCTGGGTCTGCTGAGCCACCCTTCATGCTGTTTCCAATGTCCACAGAGCAACCCTTGACCTGGCTCTAGAATCCTTCCAGTCCCTAATTCAGGTTCCCCTCAATTGCACCCTGTGTTCATTGGGCTTCTCTTCCAAGAGTGTTGTCAGTGGCTCCACCCCCTGAGCCCCACCCCTGAAGAAGCCCCACCTCCGAAGCCCTCTGTCACAGGACTCCAAGGCCTTGTGCTATCACTGGGCCCCAGGGCTGGTACTGTGGATTTCGAAAAAGGGAAGCAGCAGGCACTAGTGGTAGCACGAGCCTGGAGGCCAGGAGGGAGTCAGAGCCACTGAATAGCCCACAATGTTCTGTAGACCTCATTGTGGCCACAGTGTGGCAGAAGGTTTAGCGCCAATTCAAGGTGACCCACCCCAAACCCAAGCTTTGTAGTCCCCTATCTCAGCTTTTGGGAACTTAAAAGTTGGGAACAACTGCAGAGCAAACCAGCCCCTCAAAGCAAACCGGCCCCTCAACTCTCTAAAGCTGTGAAGGACAGACTCACTCAGACTCTTACCAGGCAGCTAACATGGATGAGGGAACGAGAGAAGAGGTGGGAGAGGCCATGCTTTCAGCACAGTCACCCTACTGAGACCTAGACCATTTCTATTTCTTCAGTTTAGGTCTAGCGCTGTTGGCTCATGAGATGGGGGGGCTGAGAAGAGGACGGACGAAAGAAAAGAATGTCTGGGTAAACCAATGCCAGGGCAGACCCTGGCACCAGGGGGCTACAGAGCAAGAGCAGTTCAGCTTTCAACTGTCCTGTCCTGTTCCGGGGACTCATTCACATATTCACATACTGCAGACTTGCCAAAGGACATGGGACCAGGCAAGACTCCCCTGCGAACCCAGGGCCGCCAAGATTCCAGATGTGACAGCTCCTGCTATCTACCCTCAGACGACGTCAGAGGAATGGCCCAGAGGGAGAGGAAGATTAGATACACAGAGGGAGGGTACAAAATGGATCTCTATTCCCTGTACCCTCCCTGGCCCACTGAGGCCCTAAGGCACCACACACCTGACCTCAGGTGGTCTCTGTATTTTGGTCTCTAGACACTGAGAAACCCTCCCAGATTTGTTCAGTCACCAACACCCTACATGGCAGAGATACCATGGCACCTAAGAGGGCTGGTTCCTAGTTTATCGACACAGACTCAAATCCTGTGACGAGGCAGTGGGCAGCCTCTGCAGGAAGATCAGGGTTTCAGAAACTCTAGTAGGCCCCAGGCAGGGGAGGGAGCACGCGCAGAGCCCTACCCTGGACCTCTGCCCCAGTTCTGTCTCTTCAGATGCCGACCATCTACAGACCTTGCCTTCTTCAGCAGCAGAATAGGGTAGGGAAAGTCAGGGGACAGGCAGGAAATTAATTCTCCAGGAGGTGCCCTTCCTAGGACTGGGCCTCTGGGATTGTGGGGGTAGCCAAGTCAATGCAACTAGGCCAGTAAAGTGTAATAACTGCAGGCATCCCTGCTCCAAAACTGATCACCACTAATATCAGGGACCAGGCAGCCCTCCAATCTGCCAGTTATTGCAATGAGGAATCCAGGGTAGGGTTTGAATCTGCTGTCTGCAGAAATCTCCCTGTGCTCAAGGATCTCACTGTGAGCAGTGAGAATGCAGCGATGCCACCAGTCTAAGAAATGGATGGCCTAGAAAATCACCTTGCCTCTTGGCCTCACTTTGCACTCCTATAAAATGGGAATGGACAAGAAAGCAGCATCTACTGCTGCTATGCCTATATTAAGAACCATTTATTGCCCTGGATGAAGTATTAATGTTACTGAACTAGTCACTTAATTCCATATCCCTTCCCAGCTACTTTACCCTAGTGATCTAGAACACTTTTTGTTTGTTTTGTTTTTTCAAGACAAGGTTTTTCTATGTAGCCCTGGCTATCCTGGAACTCACTATGTAGCCAAGACTGGCCTTGAGTTCAGAGATCTGCCTGCCTCTGCTTCCTGAAGGCTAGTATTAAAGGTGTGCACTACCACAGCTGCCTCAGAAATCTTAATTATAGACCAGTTTTTCTTTCTGACTTATGACCCAAAGGATGACAGGTATTTCACAAGAAAGCTGTAGATGAGGAGCCCTGAAGTGTGGCTCCACAGCATACCTGAATTGTCAGCTAAGGGACATTTGTCTCCTTGGGCAGGGTCTGTCCTTCCCAGAGTCCCAGTTGGAATGTACAGTTCTAGGGGCTTGGCTGAGGAGGGGGGTCCGTTTGAGTCAGCTGTAAGTCTGAGCTCTGCGGAGAATATATATGCTTGGAGGGGACTCTGGGACCTCCCGTCTTCACTGTCAGATACCTGGTAGTCATTCTTGGCCTAGACCCCTCATGCTGTCTCTGGGGGATCTGAGTCTGGCCTCATGGACTTGGAAGGAGCTGAGAGGAACTGGCAGCAGCCGTACCCCATATATACACTGCTCTGAGGACATCCCGTCAGTTCCTCAGAAATCTGAAGCAAGACAGACAGATGGGTCAGTTGTAGGGCAAGAGGTACCAGCCCCAAACAGCCCAGCACCCAGTCCAGGCTTCCAAGAGTTAAGATCCAGAGCAAAAGGGGGAGGCAGGGTCAGTGCTGGACAGGCGGGCCTGGAGCCCAGGGCCTGCTTCCCTTCCCCCTCCTCTAGGAACAGAGGCCACTTGTTTGGGTATCGGTCTGGCTTTGAGCTCAGTCAAGGGAGAGTGGAGTGGGAAAGAAGCCCTAGAGAATGGGAGATACTCCCTCCCTCCTTCTTTCCCTCCCTCGGGCAGAGGCCTAGGCCAGCATCATTGCTGTGTCAGTGCTCTGGGCCCCTGCTCCACTGCCCCTTCCTCCAGGACTCTAGGCAGGATTCACACTGGCCTGACTCTTGCTTTACCACTTGTCCTTGGAACAGGAAGCCAGGCTTGTCATCCCACCCCTCAGACGTGGAAAGGTGGCTCTGAAAAGCATGGAGAGTGTCAAAGTCACACAGGGCTTGGTGGCAGTACTAGAAATCCAGACGCCAGATCCCTAGCTGGTCTTACACTGTAGTCATCTTCACAGACATCTAAGGCAACCCTTCCTAAGTCTTGCCATACCCAGAACTGAAAACCAGGCCAACAGGCCACATCTGAACCCTGTAATCTCAGAGAACATGGGGATTTGGATGAGGAGCAAACTCGTGAGACAAGACACACCTCTGTAAAAAGGCTGACCCCAAGGGATGGGGGCCAAGTAAGGAGGCCTGAATGAAACCTGGGAGCATTGGGAACACTTCCCTCCACCTCACAGACATCAGTAGCCTACCTGGGACATCTCGCTTGTACCCTATTCCACGGGGGAGCAGGGTCCCAGGCCAGGGTTTAAATAAACTCCAACCGTGAGTCCCAAGGATTAGTTCTTAGCAAACCCTTCCCTTCCCTCTAGCCCCTCGCAGCCACACCCACCTCCTCGCCTTTCATCAAGTTAGAGAATCGCTTCCTCACCACAAGCTCTTGCTCTCTCTCACTCTGCAGTCAGTTTTTGCAAACAGCCACTTAACTACCAAAGCTCACTCCAGGCATCCTCTCCTCCCCAGGTCTGTGTCCACACCTGTCTCTGGGTTCTGCTGAGTTTCTTTTACCCTGTAATGACGGTGCTAGGATGTCAGGCTTCCCCTAGCACGGCATTCGCTGCTCTCCAGGTATCAGGGTCCTGGGACCCAGCAGCAGTCAAATCCTTACCTCCCAAGCTCAGTCTGACCCCTCAAACCCCAACTATGGGCATTAGGGAAGGTTCCTCAGGACACCGGATTTAGGGGAAACATAGGACAGAAGCCTACTGTGCTATGTCCTAATCACCCAGCAACCAAACCTACCCATGGAGATCTGAGACCAAACACCCACCCCGCCGACCCAGCTGCACGGCAACCCTGCTCTAAGCCCATCCACCCACTCCTAGCCTGACCCCATTCAACGATCACACCCCTGCTCTCCCTGCAACTGGGCCATGTTGGCTCTAGAGAAACTGTGCCCCCATTAACTGGTGAGGAATCGAGGTGCAGAGGACGGAAGTAGCCTGCCCAAGGTTACCAACGCCCCAGGTCCAGGGCTAAAGTCCTACAGCTTCGCGAGGCCGTAAGGCGTGTCCGCGGTCGATCCGGTGGGAGCCTTCAGTTCTCAGGCGGGAAAAACCAACGCCACCCGACGCGACTGGCTCCGCAGCCTTCAACCTGAGAGCCCGCAAGCAGAAGAGCTACCGGCTGGAAGCCGTGTCAACCAGCTCGCCTTCCCTGTCCCTCTGGACCTGGCCGGACGCCTCCACCTCCGGAGGTGGCCCCACCTCACTCCGTTCCCAGGCAGGAGAACGCACCAGGTGACCCCGGGGAAAGTGCCCCCGGCCTCACCATTCCCTTCTGAAGAATGGGGCAGTGCAGGCCACAGCTGACGACTGGGAGGCCCCAGCAACTTAACTGACCTGTTTTGAGTGAATAGAACTCCACGCGGGGAACCCGGGGTCCCGGAACCGTCTGTCACACGAGGCCGCCGCCAACTCGCGGCAGCAGTCCGGGCGCGCCCACCTCGCCGGCGCTTCCGCCCGCCCCACGTGACACTCCGGGGACGGGAGGGCGGGGAAGGGGCAGGGAGCCTGCCGGTCCCGCCCCCAGCCTAGTCCAGATCCTTGGTCCTTTGGACCGACTTGCCCGCCGGGTTTGTGTCTTTCCCTTGCCCTTCTAGCTTGCTAAGGCATTGAGGCCCATGACTACCCTGCCCTTGCTGAAACTCCACCGGTCCTGATCCTTGAGTCTTGCCTGACACACCCCTGTTCTGGTGAGTCTACCCCTGGGAGAGGAGACACACACAGACACACCACCTCTAGGGGATAGGGAGCCATTGAAGACGGGACAACCATGGCTGGTGACCACCTTCCCTGGGAGTCCTTCTGCACCTGCTTCTGCACCCAGGGCCACATCTCCCTGCAGAGGGTGCTGGCAAAGTCCCACCAGAGTCCAGCAGCTTCTCACCTCCTCCCCACCCAGGTGAAATGCCCAGACTTGACAAGTATTTCTGGGTCCTGCCACTAGCCAAACCAGAGGCTTTAACTTAGCTGGGCTTCCATTTTTCCATAGGTACAATGGGCATATCTGGAAGAACCACTCAGCAGGGTGGGCCAAGGGGTTTGCTGTGAAAGGAGGAAGGTGCCTTTAGCCAGAGAGCCTACTCCATGCCTTTGTTCTCTTTAGTCTCAGTTCTCACATTTGCTTACAGGTAAAAGCTATCGCCCTAGGTTATCGGCTAGGAAATGAGAGTCTGCAATTTTTCAGGGTGTTCTCAAAGTTACAGACCATTGTGGCATGGCTAGAGCTGGAACTTTCCAGTAGATAGGGTCTCCTGTCCCGGCCTCTCTCTACAGAAACTGTTCCTCTGGGAAAAAAAAAAAACTTGCCCCTGAGCTGACTGTTTTCCCCAGGGATTTCCAGGAGAGCTTAACAGGGTCAGATTCGGGAAGTACTTCCAGACTTCAAGTTCTTGTGATGCCAAAGATACCAGAGACAAGCAAAGCCTAAGACCAACTCTGGGGCTCTGGACATCCCTTGGGCAGCAGATGAGCCACAGACAGCAGAGGCAGCCCAGGCCTCCCTCTAGAGCTCAGAGCAGCCAGGGGTAACATTAGTGAGGGCTGGCACCTGGTCAGAGGAGGGGACCCCACAATTCCTGTCAAGAGCAGTCTAAGATCTTCAACACTAAGTGCCTCTATGTGCAGTGGAGATGTGTCCTCACCAGCACCCTCCTCTTCCTCCTCTTCCTCCTCCTCCTCCTCCTCCTCCTCCTCCGCACACTGTCCTACCTCAGTTCTGAGGCCTTCAGCCCTTGCCTTTGATCTATGGGTCCCTCCTCTTCCTTCTGCTATGACAAGAGCCAGAGAATGTGCCAGACCAATAGTCCATAGCTAGAATGGACCAGAGGTCTGTCACACAGTAAAAATCTGACCTCTGGCCAGACCAGCTCCTCACAGAGCCCTGAGAAACAAGTCAACCACCTTTGTGACCAGCAAAGTCAATGTGTAGATGGACAGGGAGAAAGGAAACCGACAACCCCATCTTGCAGTTACACAAGCAGAAACCCGATGCCTACGGGTGCAAAGGTCCAGTGAGCAATAATAGTATTAAGGAAAATTACTGTAGAACAAGGCGTCTGCTGGGCAGACGAGAAGCAGGCACAAGAAAGAGCTGGCTGGGGCTGTGTGGTTTGTTTATTGGGGCCATGTCCAGTCAGGCCACAGCCACCTGAGCAGGAGCCCAGTGCCCCCAGAAGGCAGGTGGGGGAAGGGAGGAAGTGCAGAAGGCCCAGTGCCCCAGGGCTCAGCCCCAGTCCTGTCTCAGTCTTTGCAGAGGGGCTGTACTCAGGTGAGTGAGGTGTCGTCATCGCTGCCTTCTCCACCCGCACTGCCTGCTCGCTGCTCCTCTCGGCTCTCTGCCACGGCACTCTCGTCGATGTTCTCCAGGGAGTCCGCATGCTGCACAGACAGCTCTGACAGCGCCAGGCTGGGCAATGGGCTCTGCTCCGGGTGCAGCCATGGCTTGAAGTGTGGCTGGTGTTTCTGCTTCCACTCAGGGTACTTGATGCAGGCCTTGTACATCTTCTTCATGGCCTGTAGGCCATGTGAACATTGTTAGGGGGGCCTAGAGACCAGCACTTCTCCACACCCTCCAGTGGTGCACAGCAGCCCCCAGTGTCCCAACCAGAATTAACTCTGCCCCTGCCCACTGCTAGCTGCCCCTCCCCCACGCCCAAAGTTCAAAGCCACTTACTTACCTTGGGAGCCAGGAACTGAGATGATTTATTCACCACCCACTTGGGTAAGGAGCCTGTGGGGGCAAGGATAAAAGGTGGCCTTAAGTCCCTAGCCCCACCCACTGCCAGAGTTTGCAGGGAGGCCACCCCTTCCTCCTTCGTGATGTTCTCAAGTCCCCCATGCTGATTTCCCCTACTGTCTCTGCTGAGTTCCAGCTGCAGAGAAGAAAACCATAGGGTCTTAGGTGACCACAAGCATTCTAACCCATCAAGCTCCAGCCTGTCACCTTCCTCCCCTCACACTGAAAACCCAGGACTGCCCCTGGTGCTCAGCCTCTCTCCTGCCTGTCCTTCTGGGCCTCCTAAGACCCCATAAACCCAGCATCCCAGTCTGACCTAGCCCAGCTCTCCATCGGGCTTACTCCCAAATAACCTGCTCTGTATACTCATTAAGGGCCTGGTGACACGGGGTATTCCTGTCAACGAGGCTTCACTCATCCAGTTACCCCAGTCACCCCGCTGTGATGCCCACCCTAGACTAGCCTGGGGAATCCAAACAGGAACTCAATGTCTGCTGGAGGGGAATGGGCCCACAAACAGGGAGTGGGCCTCTGGGAACTGGGGGTAGAGGAAGGGTCATGGTATGCATCCCTGGAGCATTGAGGAAGGAGAGGTGCAGGCAGCTAGCGGAGGATAAAGGTTGTATGAACATCGAGGTGGGGAAAGGAAGGCAGAAATCCTGGGCAGAGACTCAGGCTATACTCAGGGCAACAGAGTCACAGTGGCATTTTAAGCGGGTGAGTCAGAGGAAACTAGAGGTTTTTGTTTTTTTGTTTCCTCTGGTAGCTGTTTTGGACAAACAAAGTAGGTGAGTACCAAGAATGACAGGCTAGGAGCTATGTCAGAGGGTGAAAAGGTAAGAACCAGGGGCTGAGTTTGTTAGCACATCCCTGCAATCCCAGCACTTAGAAGCTAGAGGCAGGATGGTGATGAGCTCAAGGCCAGCCTGGGCTACAGAGTGAGACAGGAGGAAGGCAGAGAGAGACTGGGTTTGGGAGCTGACAAGGAGAAGCTGGCCCCAGCTAACTGGCAAGTGCTGGGCAGAGGTGATCTGAAGAAAGAGTGGATCTTGGAAGGCCACTGGTGAGCTCGAAGTTGAATACAAGTCTCCAGTGTCTAGAAGATAACCGGAGGAAGATGCCTAGGAGGCTGACCACCTCAACAGAGATGAGTGCTCAGCTGTCATGGAAGTGAAGTGAAAGGCCAGGCTTGGAAAACCCAGGCCTCTGGGATGTGGCTGAAGGAGCAATGCCTGCCTCGTAGGTCCTTTCAAACTACTAGCTTTGAATATAGACACCCCCAGTACTAGATGGTTCCTAACAGATGGCCTTCAGATGGCCTGGCAGATCAAGTTCATGTCCTGTACAGGGTGGGCGCCCGTTAATGGGCTGTAGGGCCAAGCCCTCACCTTTGGGATCCACTTGGGCCAGATAGGTAATAACGCAGCTCTTGGGCCCCGTGCTCTGGATGAGGTAGCCCGTCTGGATGGAAACAGCTCGGACCAAGTCTTTCCGAGGTGGGTATTTCTGGGAATGAAAGACACGGAGGTGAGATTTGGGTAGGGGCAGAGGAACTCTTAAAGTCATGCACTTAACACACACGCGCGCACACACACACACACACACACACACACGTGCATGCGCGCATGCACGGACTCATAGCTGTTCACATCACTTGGCTTCTAATCTAAGGGTTAAGGGAGGAAGAATCAGTCCAGGCTGTCCTTGCCCCTCTTACAGCTGTGTCTGAGCCATCAGCACAGTGCAGGGAAGTCAGGGTTTACAGTGTTTGTGGGCACTCAGCCCTTGCCTAGGCTCACCTGCCCTCTCTGCCCAGGAAGTTCAAGTGAGTCCTGCTCCAGGATCCTGCCATGGAGCTCCTGCTCCCCCATTTCTAGGCCAGCCACACCAGTTCACACACTTGTCCTATCTGCCCACAATGCCCTTCCCCTGAGCTGCTTGACAGCCCCTGCAAGGAGTCATTATCCTCGCTATGCAGGAAGGAAACTGACCCCATGCCAGCCTGAAGTCCCTGTGGCAGCCACCACCCAGCCCTGTCCATCATCCTTCTGCACATCCAGGTAGGGCAACTCACAGGATGCTTCACTGAGTAGTTCATAATGATGTAATCAGCGCCCATGGGGAGCCAGGAACGGAGGGTGATGACATCACGGTTCTTCAGAGGCTTGGGACACCTCCCTGTAGAGGGCAAGGAATAGTTCAGCCAGGCTGCTGGCCCATCTTCTGGTAAGGGAGGGAGACTTGGGGATCCTATGAACTGCCAGCCCTCTCCATCCAGACAGGTACCACAGACACTCTGTGGAACCAGGGAGGACACAGGAGAACCCTTGTCCTCCTATCTCTGCCTACCCTGCCCCTCAGGGCCTCACACAGCCCTTACCTTATTGTTCCGACGTATCTGTACATGTATATATTTGTAAGACAGACAGTACCATGATCACATGTGCTTAAAAATGTGTCTCTGTGGTATATGGCATGTGGCTATGAGTCGTATGCACTCAGAGGTCCCCATACATGTGTGTGTGAGTGATATCTTTGTAACTCTGTACATCAGTGAGAATACGTTTGTACGCCACAGGAGAGGGCAGCTCTCTGTCTCAGCATGTAGGTCTCTGAGCAGCCCAACCACAGGAGTGACCACAGGGAGGGAAAGTTAGAGGAGGAGACCTGGTGGGAAGTTGAGGGGGTTGGAGTCGTGTATGCCTGCTCACAAGAGTAATATCCGACGTCAGCGTTGACAGTCAGGCGGGCAATGTCGAAAGTCTCAATGACATTGCTGTCCCACTTCTTCCGGTATTCTATGTCGTGCAGGACGTCATAGAGCGTCTCAGCTGGCACATCGCAGCACTCCATCCTGCACTGCAGAAGACATGGTGGTCAGGGTCACACAGGCATGGTCCAGCTCCCCAGAAACTTCTTATCACCAAAGGACAGTCAGCCCCTACCAGCTCAGCCCAGTCTCCTCTTCAGGAGAACCATCCAGGCTCCCACTCACTGAATCTCTATGTCTGCCCTCCCTGTCCCCTGGGAGCAACATGTGGGCAGAAGCTCACAGTTAATTCAATAAGGAGCTTGAGATAGGTACACACTAAATGAGAAATCAAATGCCCACATAGATCTTACCACCTGCCCACTGTGTGTGTGCGCGCACATGTGCGTGATTCAAAATCAAATGCCCAAATAGACCTTACCACCTGGCTACCGTGTGTGTGCGCGCGCATGTGCGTGATTCAAAATCAAATGCCCACATAGACCTTACCACCTGGCCACTGTGTGTGTGTGTGTGTGTGTGTGTGTGTGTGTGTACACGCATGTGAGTGATTCAAAATCAAATGTCCAAATAGACCTTACCACCTGGCCATTGTGTGTGTGTGTGCGGGCGTGCACGTGCGTGATTCAAAATCAAATGCCCAAATAGACCTTACCATCTGGCCACTGTGTGTGTGCACGCACATGTGCATGATTCAAAACCAAATGCCCAAATAGACCTTACCACCAGGCCACTGTGTGTGTGTGTGTGTGCGCACATGTGCATGATTCAAAATCAAATGCCCAAATAGACCTTACCACCTGGCCACTGTGTGTGTGTGTATGTGCGCGCATGTGTGTGATTCAAAATCAAATGCCCAAATAGACCTTACCACCTGGCCACTGTGTATGTGTGCGTGCGTGTGTGCACGTGCATGACTCAAAATCAAATGCCCAAATAGACATTACTACCAGGCTACTGTGTATGTGTGTGCACGCATGTACGTGATTCAAAAACCGCTTGTAATCCCAGAACTTGAGAGGCTGGAACAAGAGGATCATCCCAAATTCAAGGTCTGCCTGGGTTAGATAACGAATTGCCTGTTGTCCTCAGCTAGGAGATTATCCTCAGACATCTCCCTATTACTTAGTTGTGCTCTCAAAGAGCTTCCCATCTAGGGGAGGAAACTGCCAAGTGCATCTTGCTTTATTAGGCCTCCCGATGATTATGCCAGTTAAGAAAGCCAAGGAGAGACCTGAGGTTCAAAGAGGTTTAGTACCTGCCCAAGGTCACCTGGCTGGCTAAGTAGCAGGGCTGGGATTTAATCCAGCTCTTATGTCTAGGAAGAAGAAACGAGAAAACCAGGGTTCTCAGGATCTGTATTCAGTGAGATTCAGTGCTCTTGTTCCACCCCAAGAGCTCAAGCCCCACAGCAAATACAACAGTTCTGCTGTGTGGTCTATAATGCTCTCTCAGAACTGATATTCATCCAACACAGAAAAGCCACACATACATGTTACTCTCTACCCATGATAGAATACATGCAGCTACAGGAGAGGCAGCACCACCTCCTTCCTCACCCGGGACAGGCCTTGGCACCATGAAAGCCCATAATAGGCTGCTCCCAACTAAGGATTCTAAGTACAAGAAGCTCACTATGCCCTCCCTACACACCACTTCAGATTATAATAAATAAAGGTCACAGAGGAACAAGCTAAGTGACACCATAAGAACAGATGTAGACAAAGCCAGGTGCTGGGCACTGCGGAGCTCCCCACCTTGTCCTTTCTGTCAAGTTGACATCATAACGATGTTTGTTTGGTGTTTTGTTTTGTTTTGAGATAGGGTTTCTGTGTGGTCCCAGCTTTCCTGGACCTCGCTTAGGTCGGCCTCAAACTCAAGAGATCTGTCTGCCTCTGCCTCCCAAGTGCTGAGATTAAAGGTGTGAGCCACCATGCCTGGCTCACCATTTGGGTTTTTGTCATTGTTGCTTTTAGATCTTTCAAAACATGGTCTCTCTATGTAGCCTTGGCCATTCTGGAACTCGCTCTATAGACCAGGCTGGACTTGAACTCAGAGATCTGCCAGTGTCCTGAGTGCTGGGATCAAAGGTGTATGGCACTACCAACTTGCATTTTTTTTAAATGATTTACTTTTATTTTATGTGCGTTGGTGTTTTGCCTGCATGTATGTCAGATCCCCTGGAACTGGAGTTACAGACAGTTGTGAGCTGCCTGGGTACTAGGAATTGAACCCAGGTCCTGTGGAAGAGCAGCCAGTGCTCTTTACCCCATGAGCCATCTGTCCAGCCCGGGGCATCACCAAGTGTGACTCTGGATTGTTAAACATTAGCTATAAATAGGACATTCCTCCTCTTTCTCCTCCTTTTAACCAGAGATTTGATCCAGGGCCTCATGCATGCAAGACAAGCTCTATGACTGAGTTGAATCCTCAGGCCTCTTTGCACTTATTTTGAAATTGGATCTTATTAAATTGCCCAGGTTGGACTTGAATGTGCGATCTCCCAGTCTCGGCCTCTAGTGCCTTGGATGACAGCAGTCCTGCACCACCTTAGAAGAGACATCTGGGGACAACTAGAGAAACCTGAAGGTGATCTGAGTATTAGATGCACTGAAAATTTATAGAAACAAATGGTGGCAATCCTGCCCCCCCCAAGGATGTTACAAACTGAAAAATGCAGCGAGGAAAATCTATGCTTATAAAAAGCTTGAGACACACGACTCTCAGGTGGCCGGCCCTGGCGGTCGTCTGTGGATAGGAGTGCGATGTTTTATTTCCATTTCATTTGTATTTCTGATTTTCTGAAATGTTATTAATAGTGCTTCAGCAATAATGAATTTTTTCCCTTTAGTTTTTTGAGACAAAGTTTCTCTGTGTAGTCTTGGCTGTCTTGGAACTTGCTTTGTAGACCAGGCTGACCTCAAACTCACAGAGATCTGCCAGCCTCTGCCTCCTGAGTGCTGGGATTAAAGATGTGTGCCACCATGCCCAATTAATAACAAAAAATTTTAAGTAAAAAAGTTCTCCAGGTCATAGCTCCATTCTGAGAATGAGACCCATTTTAGAACGAAGAGTTCTAGCTGTCAGCCACAAGATAGCCAGACAGATCTGCCCTCTCCTAGACTGAGCTTCTAGTCAGAACACAGCTTCTAGTCTGGACACAGACAAATCTTCAGCCCCTTCCCTACCTTCAAGCCTCTGAACAAAATAATTTGAAAACATGCACATGCACACACATGCACACAAACACACATCCATGCACAAATACATATGCATTTTTTTATTTTAAAGAGTTCTAGATTAGCTTTGAACTCGTGATCCTCCTGCCTTCATCTCCTTCAGCAAATCCTACTGGCATGTGCTACCATAACTGGCTTAAAGAGAGTTCTAACGTTCAGGCAAGAGAAAGATAGAAGTCATAGGCAGAGCCAATACTTGGTATGGCCAAAGTTGTGGGTTCAACAACAAAATTCAAGAATGAACTCCAGCCTATACCTATAAAGTGTGGGGTTTTTTTTTATTATGTATACAGTAGTCTGTGTGTATGCCTGCATGCCAGAAGAGGGCACCAGACCCCATTACAGATGGTTTGAGCCACCATGTGGTTGCTGGGAATTGAACTCAGGACCTCTGGAAGAACAGGCAATGCTCTTAACCTCTGAGCCATCTCTCCAGCCCCTAAAGTGTGGTTTTATGTAAGTTGTTTTCCCTCTGCCCCACTTACTTTTCTAGTCTGTAGGAGTGTGTGACTGGATTCCCCCACTTAACTAGCAGTCTCCAGCCTTGTCCTGAGTCAGGAGATGGAGGTGAATCTGAAGCCTGGGCTTAACCTTCCAGACAAGGAAGATGACCTAACATGCCTGGCAGGGCTCAGAACAGCCTGGATTCTCAGGGGCCAGTGGGGGAGCAGGCTTCCTGGAGAAGCTCAGCCTAGGAGAGAGGTGTTTGCCAAGGACAGGGCAGAGAGTGCAATGAGGACCAAGGCCGGGAGCCAGGCAAGAGCATGGTGTACATCCACCTGGCTCAAGTTTCTATGCCGTGGCAAACAAAGCCTAATACTCAAAAGGTTCCTGATTCCAAATTTGCTTGGGACATCTTCATGCTTAGAAGGGAAGGAGGCACTCAAAGAATGGCAGAAAAAAGACTTGTGCAGCAGACATGAGAGCCAGCCTGAATACTGAGCAGCTCCAAAAGTCACAAGTTCTGGGAGATCATAACTCCAGGCAAACCAGGGCAGCTGATCACTCTGCCATGAGCTACATCTAGGACAAGCTGACTAAAATGAGTGATGAAAACAACAGTGATAACAACAGATTATACTGAACCCAATAAGAAATCAAAGTATATATGGGTCTGGCTAAATAAATGCAATGTATGATTAAGAATGGATTATGTGCATAGTTTCAAGGTGCTGCCTATCAAATACTTACTAATTACAAGGGAAAATAAGAGTTTGGGAGATAGCTCAGTAAGTGTGAGGACCCTAAGTACGACTCCCACCACCATGTAAATGCTGAGCAGTGTGGCGGGCCTCTTGCAATCCCAGTACTCAGGAGATTCCTGGGACAAGCTGCCTAGCTGGACTGTCCAAATCAGTGATGGCTTCACTGATGAATCCCGCCTCATCAAATAAAGTGGAGAGTTATCAAGACAGACAATTCAATGTCAACTTCTGGCCTTTACACTTGTGTGCACATGCATGCACACGTCAAGTGCGGGGGCAGAGAGTGCTGTCAGGACCAAGGCCCAGAGCCAGAAAAGGGCACGGTGTCCTGAGTGGCTCAAGTTTCTGGGCGTGGTGTACAGTAGGTCCCCAGTTCCAAACACACAAAGGGCGGGGGGGGACTTCACAGTACGGAAGGATGGTAGGTTTGTAATGGGTCAAGTTACAATCATGTGTTGCCTAGCAAGGTGCAGTGGACAGAATGGAGACCACACTTAGGTGGGACCTCCACCAACAGGCACAACACTGATCACAAGAAAAACACTAGACAAACCCAACGGAAGAAAAGTGGCAAAGAGCTGGCCTGTAAGTATCACAATTCTGAATGTCAAGAGAAGACGAGAATTGTACCTGACTGAAGGAGACAACAGTACACAAGTGAGTGGGCAGGGAGAGATTCGATGGTGAGAAAAAGGACTGCAGACGTCGGCCATCACTGTTAGCACCCAGTCTTCTCTGCAGCACCCCTCCTGTGCTGTCAAGCAGAACTGGGGAGTAGAAGACTAAGAAAATTATAGCAGCTGGGCAGGGATTCAAAGTCAGCTCTATGCCCTTTTGTTTGTATGTGGGGGCGGGTGACAAGTGTCTCTGGTTTTGTTTTCTGAGACAGGGCCTTGCTATGTAGCCAAGGCTAGCCTTGAATTCAAACTCCTTTGCCTCAGCCTCTTGAGGGTGGGAACAGCAGGTGCTATGCCACTGTGCTTGGCTTTCCTGTGATATCGAGATGAATACTTTGCATTGGTATGGATCTTGGTTTATTGATACAAATTTAAGG
>LOJH01007115.1:2774-19479 GCA_001685095.1 Ellobius talpinus
GTATATTTATTACTTAAAGGGGGGAAGGAGAGAGAGAGGGAAGGAGAGAAGGGGGAAGGGAAGAGAAAGGGAAGAGGGGAGAGGCATGCCACACAGAGCAGGCAGAGAGTCAAGATGGCGGGGAGGCAGGCAGGGTCACTGGGAGTGGGCGTGGCTTACCTCTTAAAGAGTCAAAAACCATAACAGGTATAATTAGCTTACAAAATGAATTTGTTTAAATTATTTACATTTTTGTGGGTTTATCACAACAAAAGTAGCAACTGCTCACAAAAGGTTGCTATGGATATGTGAGTATTGTGGCCATCTCCAAGACAGACTCTACTGTGTTTTGTTCTTTCAGGAATAGCATAATTTTCTAAATATGAGTGTGGGAATCAGGCTCTATTCCTTGGTTGTAAGCTTTCTGTGTCTAGGGAAATGAGTTGGGAAAAGTTCATGTAGAATAAACAACTTATCTGTATGGAGATTAAAATAAAGGCAGTGTGGACCTGTTACTATTATTGTCTTCTTTAATTTGGAGGGCTAAAACCAAATACAAACAAGGCTAACACAGAATTCCAATTCCTGGAGCAAACTCTTTCCTGTCCTCAGGACGCTTTGCCTTTCAGTCTTCTGAGGGTGCAGTGCATGAATCCTGGGGAGGTCCTTTACCTAGGAAGCCTGTCTACCTGTGCCTTTTGTATTCTTCTGAATTGAGGACAACACAATTTAGCAGCATTAACTATTTTATTCACTGCATAACCTTTGTAAACAGTAATTGAATTCTGACTGATCCATGGTTTTGTGGCCAAATCAGTTGCCTGCAGGGGTGCTGTGCTGTTTACAGTCAACCCTGAAGGGAGGCAAACTCTGAATGGATTAATTCTGGAGTGTAATAGCAACATTCAAGCCAGTCACCAAACTCTCTCCCCACCCCCATCCCAACTATCAGAGGCTTTTGTTGATGGACCAAGCCAGGCTTTTATGGCAAGACTTATTTCTTTTAAATTTCTGTGTTGAATAACCTCTTACAGAATTGAAGTTATTTTGAGAGGGAACACACAGTTTCATATCTTGTGAATGGAAATGGACATTTTAATTATTACCAGCATAACCTCTATTTTTATTTAAAGTATCCAGCAAAGATCCTTGTTCCTTCAAAAACAGAGACAGCAATTGACATGTATAAATCTTGGAAACCACATAAGAGGCAGGTATGAAGTCTTATCCCTAGCTAACTATAAAACAAATGTATAATTGGAGAAAATATGTATAATAATTTTAATGAGCAAATGATAGATATCACTATATGCAATGAGCTGTTAAAGTCAACTATAAAAATATGAATATTAACATTAAATTAAATGTGAATAGGAATTTCAAATAAAATAATAATGTAGAGTAAATAGTTGCTATACTAATAATTACATAAAAATAAGGCAATATTTTAAACAAATTGGGAAAAACTAAAAGAATAATGATGTGTCAAAATTTTAAGTGACCATCCTTTATATTACTGGTTAGATAGTCAATTTTTAGCAATTAGAAAACTTACAATGTGCTGATGATATAATTCTATGTTAGTTGTCTCTTCTACATATTTGCAGAAATTGCCAAGTATGTAAAATGTACAATCTTAAAAAAATAGATACCTTGAAATAATCGGTATCCATCTGTCTGGCAAGAGGAAACTGCAAGATAGAACATCCTTGCTGATAATCAGTGGGCAGACACTTCTGTGTGCTATTTACTAATGGTTTTTCCATTATTCAGTGATGTTGAAAGGTGAAATGACAGTGTTATCAATGTCATGAATAATAGGAACTATTTGCTTTAGGAAAATATGAATGAGTCAACCTTTCTGAACTCTTTAAAATATCCTCCTATAATCAGTATTTTCAAACAATTAGAACACAAATGTGCTCTTGATAGGGTGGTTACAAATGATTTTTTCCTGATGTTTGAAAGATTTATTGAAGATATAGCACATTTACATACGCACTATAAGTGTATGTTCCTATGTATGTGGATACGCTCAGCCATGCTTGTGTTATGTGGATGTCTGTTGTTTTCCCTCATATCAACGGTTTAGGCTAGATTGGTTGGCCAGAAGGTCCCAAGAATCCAGCTATTTCATATTTGTAAAATAAACATTTCCACATTGAGCCATTTTCCCTTCCCGTGTGTGTGTGTGTGTGTGTGTGTGTGTGTGTGTAACACGTCTAATAAAATTCCAGAGACAGATATTGGAGTTCAACCTGAAGGTCAGAAAAGCAAAACAGCCAGCCACTGTCTCTTATCGCTACCTCAGTCTGAAATGGCGATCTTGCCTCCAGGAAACCTCAGAATGATACTGTGTCTGAGAGCTGTCTCCTTCATCTTATATTCCTCTCTGGGACCTCGATTAAAGGCATCCACCACTACCACTGGTTTTTATAGCAAATTAGTGTGGTTACTGGGATTAAAGGTGTGTGTCAGTGCTGCCTCGTCTGTAAGGCTGACAAGTGGGGCTGTTTTACTCTCAAATCTTCAGACAAGCTTTATTGATCACAATACAAATGAAACATCATTACATGTGTGTGCGTGCAACATGATAGATACATAGACATCTGTCTATGCATATATATGTAATTGCTTTGTTGTGTTGATGTGTATATGTGTGAGTATGTATAATATTTGCATATAAGTGTGTGTATATGTGTGTGCATTTCCTTTATGAGTAGCTCATTTTATAACCAAACATGTGAATGTGTATGTGTATAAAGAAAATATTGTTACACTTTTTTCTTTCTGGGAACCAAATGCTGTAAAAGAAGTCTGAATAGCTGATTCTACTGTCCTTAAGGGCAACATCTCCTTCTAGGGCAGCTTCTATACCTTATGAACTTTAAAGAAATAACTGAATAGCAACCCTGTGCTTACTGTCCATCCAGTTGCTGTTCTGCCAATCACTCTTGATGCTTTTAGAAAGCAAGGCACTGGAAGAGAGGAAAAAATATCACATCATCTAGCTTTGGAAGAAACAGACCCGCTTCTGAAACTGCATTATCAGCAACTGACCATTTCAACTGAACAGAGTTTTCTCTAGATCCATGTATACCTTCATCAACTTCTCAGAAGCTGTGTTATAGGGAATGCTCTTCCCGAGACAAAATCTGATGGAAATAGAGTCTGAGTAGAACAAACTAGTAAAGTTCTGCTCCCAAGAGTCCTTGAAGATGAATAGATGAACTTGGAAAGAAAAAAAAAGTCATCTGAAACAAATATCCTGTCAACATTTCACAGAAAAATCATCCATAATTCTGTAATGACTTTTGTTAAAACATTTCATGCATTTTTGTAAAAAAAAAAAGTCTGGTATTCAACTGAGTAATGACAGCAAGCAGCAAGAAAAGTTTTTGTTGGATTAATTAATTCAAGGAAGGCTGTACAACATATCCAGAGATGAGACGGTGCCTACCTGACAGCCTAACACTTAGAAGGCTGAGGCAAGAATGACTTTAGGAGTCAAGGTTGTTTAGCCTACAAAGTGACACCTTATCTCTTAAACAAAATGGACAACAGAACTCTCACCAATAACAAGCTAAACAGCTATGTGCTAGCACCCAAGAAAGTGGAAGGCGACCTTTTAGATGCGCTCTACAGTAGCTACAAATCAAAGCAGCTCTCAGAGAAGCCCCAGCTCTGAAACAAGCTACCGCCTGGGAAAGCTGAACTCGCAGTGATATTGACTAGGAAGAGGGATGTGTTTTTAAATCCTATTCTTGTACATCAACAGAATCAATTATTAATAGCAATATGAAGGAATATAAAGTATCTGGGATGGAAGTGATATTGCGCATATCAGGCAGAAATCCTGAATGATGAAAGGCTCATCTCAGAAGCAGGCTATGTACAAACTCCTTCCACTCCACCCCCAGAATATTTACTTACACCTACAGAAGAAAAAAATGGAAATCTTTACTTTAAAATAGAGAGAATTTTGTTGTCACTCAGTTCGTGCTACTGCAAACATTTATATCAAAAGACAGAAAATAGAGTTTACAAGATGAGGGTACTATTACAGTATTGGGTAAAACAGGAAAATAAACACCTCAATTAGAATTTGATATAAAACCAGACAGCATTTGAAAAATCTGCAAAGGACAGACTGCTATCACTAGAAGGTTTAGGAATGCATTCATGTTTCTGCCTTTCTGAGCCTGCTTCTACCCCTCTGCATTTCTTGTTACAAGTATTTTTCTACAAATCCCACAGGATATAACATAATTTTCTGTACACACACATACACACAGTTATATACACATCATATACATACATATATAGAAATATGTGATGTACATATACATCATATATATGCATCACACATGTATATCACATTTTAATGTGTATATGCATTATGTAGAAAGGCAGATAATTTGTCTTGATTTTTAGCAAGAACATAGTACACTAACTGGCTTTCACAATTCTATAATGACAAAATAGAAAAATCTAAACAGTACAAACTTCCAACATCCATAACTTTAAAACAACATGTAAATACAAAAATATGCCTAAAGTTGAAATGCATGGGTGATGAAGGGGCACTAAATATTTTCTCTAAATCCTTTGGAAACAAGTGCCTTCTGTGTTTCATGGGCACTGTGGGGTACAACATATATAAACTGTCTGAACTGTGAGGCATTGTGCTGTTATTTTCTGTTTGGAGGATAGTTGAATATGGAGCAGTTCACAGTCTGTGAGGGCTTGGTTCCATTCATGCCTATGTAAGGGACACTGCTTTTTCCCCCTGTCTGTAACGGGAATGCCTTCCACACACCAAACTTGCTGGCATAACAACAAGAATACCTGCTGAAGGGCCTTTGAATCACTTGGGAAGAAAAATGTGTCTGTCTCCATGCCATTTCTGTGACAACCTAATTAAAATGCATAAAAAATCTGAATTTACCCACATGCTTAAAATCTTCTGTGGAATTCACCACGAGTAAGAGGCCATAGGCAAACCAGGCCTAGAGGCATCTGGACTTCTAAATTATTGGTTACAAAGTTGAAGACACAGAGTTTCAAAAACATTTTAGTTGAACTTACTGCTGAAAAATTAAATGGCAGTGGTACCATTTAGATTCTAAGGTAGTCACCAGGGAAGAGTAGCTTCATCAGATTTGGAACAAGTGTTAAAGCAAAACAAAACAAAAACAAAAGAAATAATGCTTAGACATTCCGATATTTACTTCTCCTAAGCTTAGAGAAAAATCCTGCTCTTTAAAACAAGGAAAAGCTAAGCAGGCGTTTTTTCTAAGGTGTAGTTTAACTGGGGAAATAACCGTAGAAAAATAATACCAAACATTTCTGAGAAATGGAGAGGCTTGATGCCTGAGGTTCATATCAGAAGGGAAGCATAAAAATGGACACAAAAGTAGAAAGGGCCTGAAATGAAGATTGAAGAATGAAAGCAATCTGAAAAGAACACCTGCTAGACTGACAAGGGAAGAGGAATCGAGGATGGAAAGTAAGATAAACGCTCATCTCGGAGATGCGCAGGATCGAAGGTAGGGAAGAAGAGGCGGGTATGAACTGGAGATGCAGGAGACTACACAGCAGCAGCTTTGTTTCAACACACACCTGAATCAATGCTATGCAAAGATCTATGATAACCGCTATGGTGTTTTGTCGATGCTCAGAATAAGCAAGAGGAATCAGGAGGAGTGATGGTAAAAGGCTGAGAAGTTGGGTCCATCTGTCTTTTCCTTTTCTGTCACAGTTGTTATTATTATAGCAAAGCTGTCACACTCTGAGTCCACAGGCACAATTCATTCTCTACAGCTGAGTTTCTTGATAGGTAAATGCTTGTCAGCTTAAGGACTTAAGCTTTATGTTTTAAGTCAAATCTTTTCTTTCAATAGACTACAAGCTACTTCATTACTTTTATGTTAATTGCTGGATGTTGGACACTGGCCAGATTCAGCCCCAGTGTCTGGCATATAGCTCTGCTTTAGCAATTTATTAAATCATTACAGGTATTATCTTTGGCTGTGCACTTTCATTCAGGGTTAAATCAAGATCTACATGTTATTGTTTTCATTTTTCTCATCACCAAATCTATTCTAGTCCTCTGTAGTTTTAATTTTGTGAGCTCCTTTTTCATCTTTAATTCTATAATATGCCTCTTTATTTAGCTTTAATTAAATATAGTGATATGATTGGGAAAAGCAATAGTTGATGGAATATTGCAAGATAAATCAGGAAAAATAAGGGAAGCTAACAAACTCCAGTGCAGACTGATTATTTAAAAGGAGAGAGTGAGTTTACTGAGCTATATGTCTTCTAGCCCCACAGCACTAGAGGAACAACGATTGTTCTTTAGGGGTTGCATGCTTAGTCTCTGGTTTCTGCATTTTCTGTTGATATTGGTGTCTTCTTTGCTTTCATCAAGCAGATATTCTACTCAAAGAAGCAGACACAAATTGAGAGGAATACCTCACATCTTTCAATTGTTCCTACATTCCCATGAGCTAGCTGTACATTCTTCATAGTAATGAACTGTAAGATGTTGTGAATGACCTCCGCACATTGCCATGTTACAAAGAAGAACATGGCTTAGTAAATGCTAATGAGAAAAGAATGAGTTTTCTGGTAATGTGTGTCTAGAATGCTGTTGACACATGTGCATGCATGAGTATGGTCAATGAACGTGAGGCCACTTACAACCACATAATATATGGTTTAATCCAAGGAGATGTAAGATACAGAATCCAGGGACACTATTCTGGGCAGAGAAAGAGGATGCAGATGTGCATGCAATAAGGAAAGAACTTGCTATCTCTAGGCAGTCTAAAGAGGTTTAGTATTGCTTGAAAATGGCCCACATGGTGAAGATAAGATGACAAATGAAGCTAGAAGGGTAGTAGGGGCACAAAATACAGTCACTACACTTTTTGAAAATATACTCAGGACACCAATAAAGACTCTGTAGCATAAATATTTTGTACTTAAAAAATGACATCAGAGTTGTGCTGCTCAAATAGATTGGTGACTATCTACTGGGTTGTACTACAGTAATCAAGGTGAGAGATTCCTGTCAGGAGAATGTTGCTGTGGTTTATAACATAGGAAATGGGCAGGAGGACAGAACTGACAAGGACTTGAATATAGGTTAAAGTCATAATTTTAGCACTGCTTTGATAGTTTAACAGTGGTATGCGGGAAAGCTGGAAGTGGAAAGAGAGGTAAAAGGTTGGGATTGCAAACTTAGATAAGGTTATAGAGAACATGAGAAGTGGAAGCATAAATGTAAGAAGCAGAAGCAAACCATGAGAAATTGCAAGGAGAAAGGGATGGTCACTGTAGAAGAAAGCTGGAGCCCCTGAGCAATGCTTGAAATTAGGGCTTAGACCTGGCCAGAGAAGGCTGTAGGGGAGGACGATGCTGAAGCCTTTGGTCCTAGGAGAGCGTAAAGTGTTGAAGGGATGGGGAGACCTATGAATAAATTGCTAGGTAGGGACCTGGGCACCTCTGCACATGCTCACAGTTCATCATCAGAGTCAGAAAGGACAAAGTGGGACGGTGAATGGTTGTTGAAGTGCTAGTTAGGGTCTTGTCTCCTCTGCAAACACTGGCTGCTCTTTATGAATTATAAAAGGTTTGTGTGGAAAGAGATTGACAGGAAGAGATTTGAAGTCCTTCTGCTTGTGCACTCAGGTAGATCTGAGAAAGGTACTTCCAGAATCTGTCTTATCTTGAGTCCCCCAGCATAGACCCGGAAGCTCTGCTGTTTATCATGCTGCAAGTTGATAATATTATTCGCCTTTTTTCCTTCTCTTTTTCATATAGCAATGTTCAAAGCTAAGAACTCAGTAGATATCCAATAGTGAATTGAAATGTGATTGGTTGAATAATTGGTGATTATAAAAAAATATCTGTTTCTGTGGATTAAAAAAGCTATACTCCTCAACTTGCAATGTGGCTGTTTATAAAGTGTCAAAGAATTAATTTCATACATTCTTTAGACCTTTTAGTGAATCACACTTTTATTATAGATTAAAAACACCATTTTTGTATGACGGAAAGTTGAGCAGATCTTGAATTTTCATCTTAAAGATTTCCGTGTCAAAAAATATGTCTGTTTACAGACTGAATGACAGGACCACTGAAATAGCAGCCAACTTGCACTTTCTGTTATCACATCTAAAATAGCACAGAAGGATTCAAAACAAACTCAATAGAAATAAGTAAATAAAAGGAGAAAAGGCACTAAGGTTTGCTTTAAGATTCTAGGAAGGAGAAATGGTGCACGCGCACACACACACACACACACACACACATCATTTCTACAATGCATTCAAAACAACTTTAAAAGGAACTCCAAGCTCAAATGTCCTTGGGGATTTCAGAAAACAAAGAATGTGTTTTCATCTTCAAACTATGTCGGATTCACCAAGGGTGGGAGCTGACCCCAGGCATGGACTCTGAGATATAGTTCAGCACTGCTTATTAAATTTTGCTTCTTTTTCTGTCTCTGGCTTTTGCCCGTCTTGAATCCTGCTGTCTTCACACTGCAGGTTATTAATTCTACATGAAACATTACTGAAAATATAAATAAAGTCCAATCATTGAATTCCTTCATTACAAAAAGAATTCTAATATCTCTGTAGGCCAGAGAAGAGTGATAATAACTGATATTTCCGTCCTTTGTGATCTAGGTGGTAGACATACGTTTTCTCAGTTAAGCTTCACATTAACAGATAGCTGTTGATAGTCTTCCTACTTCATAGGTGAAAACTTAAAATTTAGACTCTGTAAATTCCTTCCCCAGAGGTATCATAGCTAGACTAGGGTAGATCCAGAACCTTTACATTTTAGCTATATTTGTTTATCACTGTTTAACAAATTATTTAGCTAAAGTTATAAATTCTAAATATGCTAGCTAACATTTGAGAAGGCTGTAGCTACCTTAGATATGCTAGAAGTGTTGCTTTCTCAAGCATCTAAATGCAGAGTAATTAACCATATAAGTGTCATTTGTAAGATTCAAATGCTGTTATAAGGACAATTATCAAGACACAGAGGAATTTTTACACTAGTCACAGAACTTATTATCTGCTTCTACCTGTGTCATAGGTCAATGGTGGATACAGACACCAGGTGTAGAGATATGGCTCAGTGGATATAATGCTTGCCCAGCAGTCATGAATTGGGAGTTCAGCTCATGAACCAGCACAACACAAACAGAGAATGATAGTACACATTTGTAATGTCAGCCCCTGAGTACTGCAGGATCTGAAGTGAGAATTGCAGGTCATCCTGCCATTCTGAGATCCCTGAGAACTGCAAATCATCTTCTGTCTCATAGTGACTTTAATGTTAACCTGGCTACTTAGGATTCTGCCTCAAAACAGTAACAATAAACACATGGAGACTGTGATAGAACACAGAGAAGCATGCAAGTTTGAAGTCAAATCTGTTGCAATAAAATTACGTTGAATCATTCCCACAATGCTAGTTTTTATTCTCTTTAAACAAACAAGAAACGAAAACCACATTTTACTATCACAATAGTTGAATTCAAGTCTGTACAACCCCTTTCATACGTTGATTTTATAAATTTTAGCCCATATCATCCCATTATTTGCATTATTCATGCTTCTTCAACTTAAGCAATTGTGCAAGGCAGTCTTGTGATCATTTCCAAGCTACTAGTATGTACAGTGTATGTTCCAAGAATCCAAACGCTAATCCTCTCTCATCCACAAAGTTCTTCCAGAGGGAGTACATGGTCCAATTTTCAAAAATGCTTGTAAAGGATCAGTGGATTGAAGAATCCCCAACTAAAATGGTTTTCCCACCATGGAGCTTGTATGTACTTAATGCCCACACTTCCTTGTTTATCAGTCCTTCCAGATACATTGTACTTGTTAGCTTGCCTTCAGCAGGGTATGTTCATCTTTTAAAACCATTTTTGGAGCTCATATCTGAATTGATTTTTCAGTTTCTAAAGTGTGGCTGTGTAATTCTTATATGTCATGTGTATAGCACATATACTCCTAGTATTAAAGTATAAGTGTTAGTTTTATTATTCTTAGTTAATTTGGCTGGGTTTAACTTTATAATAGGTGTAGAAATTTTTCATATACAGATAATGACTTCCATTCTTCTCTAAGTGTCTTTATATACTTTCATTACATTTTTCTCACTGGGGATTTTAAAGTAAATTGTTCTAGAACAGAACTACTTGGCCTATGGAATAAAAACTGCATTTTTAAGACATGATTAATTACTACCAAAAAAATCTCATAAAAATTCTAACATTTAAAATCTTTAGATTTTCTCAGAAGTTGTATAAAACACTGAAAGGAAACCATTTTATAATATGCCCTATAAAATAACTGTTATGGACAAATAACTTATGCTTGGGCCACTATTCTAGCTTTGAAAATGACTGCTTTATGAGAAAAGAAAATGAAAATGTCAATATATTGAAGAGGAAAACTTTCAAGTGCATGGGAAGGAAAGTGGGAAAAAAAGAAATTGAACACCAAAATAATAGTACATATGGTTGTTTGTCAATGCTTAGTTTGTTCTGGGTATGTTTATACTGGGACTATTTTGGCACTGGTTATGATGCAGTGAATATCGCTAAGTCGCTATTTACAAAGATACTATCTTAGGGAAGTAGAGAGGACACAGGGTAGGTGCAGAGTTGTGGAACTGGAGCTGGTGACAGAGCACATCTAAACAAAGAGATGTTCACAGGAAATATTGAGCCCCAGATGCTTATGAATACAAAGGAAACAGCATAAGGCCTAGGTGGTGCTGGGGTCCTTGTTGGGGATGCTGTTGGGAACATCTAGGACATTCACACGTCTGCTTAAAGAGTTTTTCAATTTATTTGACTAATTATCTTACTTGATTTGTCATAAAGAGACTAAAGTCAAACAGACCAGACGAAAAAGATTGTTCCATTTCCTCTCTGGTCTACAAACAGGCCTTTTACCATTTATTTGTCATTAAAGCAGTCTGCAACAAATTGGATGGAAGGGAAATTTTCATTCTTTACTCAATTTATCTAAACTACATAGACACTTAACTGTTCAGATTGAGTCTTTTAGTGAATTTCATTAATTTCTAAGGGTGCTGAACTGTTTCAGGATGAACCTGGGAGAAGTTGTGCTGCTTGGAGGAGAATTTTCTTAAATCCCACTGGTAACTGATTATGCCGTGAGTTCTGGATGCCAAGCAGTTTTGGGAGCTGAGAGGCAGCGCCTTCATTCTGGATGGGCTTATGCATCTCTTCTCACTTCCCACTTCCTTCTGTATGGAGAGTGTCCATACAGACAAGAGCTTTAAAGAAAATAAACAATCCAATGTAAAGCACCTGCAAGAAAAAAATGCAAGAGACTTGGGCATTTAAAGACAATACTTTTCAAAATATCATTGGTAGTATGTAAATTGAGTTGGTAAAGAGACCTAAATTTTACTGAATAATTATGAGAGTCAAATCTCAACCAGTTAACCCTGACCCTGAGGATAACTTGTGGGTCTACTTCAGAGCCTCAGAGGCAGTGATTCTGGCCCCTTTTCAGCCCTTCTGTTATTGTGGGTTGTTTGGAGACAAGCTGTAACCTAAGGCTGTTGAATCTCTTCACAGGGTGACATGCTATTTTGTTTGGTAGACTAAAGTCACAACAATGATGTCAAAATGTAAACAAAATATAAATGAAAATTATCATGCACTGCTTAGTTCTACTCTATTCAGCATCAAAAGCAGGTATGAGTTTTTAGGTAAAGGCTTCAGAAGGTCTTATACAGTAGTTTAGATTTAAAATCCACTGATGTGGGCACAAAGATACTATAGGCAAGCAGCATATAAGAAATACAATGATTTATCTCTTCTCACTTCCTCTTGACACCATTAACAACTATAGAGTTCACTCTAAATACATAAGGATACTTTGCTATCAAAGCTTTTTCTTGTGCAAAAGACAGATGTGAATGTAAATTAGGGTGAGAGAAGTCAATGAAATTTTGGAAACTGGAATCAGCACTTTATCTTTTCTCCACGGAGATGGCATAAAAATGAGTAAGCACATCTTGCTTCCCTTTTTCTCTACACTCTGTCATAGCAACATAAATACTAATTGGTTACTATGGTGATCTCAAGTTCATGACTAAAACAGAGATATCTATGTGCACTGTGTGCAGGTGAGAAGATGAATGTCTTAGCTCTCGAGCTTTGCAGAGTTGGTCCTAGAGTGCAAAAACTAGCAAATGCAGCTTATCTCCATGCGACTGGTATATCTGTTAATTTTATCCTTGTCATTTTTGACTAGATCAGTTCATGTATCGACGGAGGCTGGAGTGCCAGCATATATGTTGGTGACGGAAATTAACAACTTCCAAACACTTGCAGTCAATGAGAAATACCAGTTGTGGGATGAATTTAGCAGCTAACACATTTTATTCTATTGCTGAAAAGACTCCAGCACCCGTGAGAGGATTTAAACCATGAGTGGGAGGCGGTGCAGGCAGGCAGGCTAGTGAGACCCTCCCAGTCTGGGCCTCTCCCTCATGATTCACACGTTAATAAGAAATCCCATTCTTGAAGACCGAAGTATGATACCCACTCCCCTAAGTCAAGATTTTGTACTTTAATCGCCAGTTGCCACCAATCAGTCACAAAGCATGTCAGGAACTTTGCGGGTCCCTATTTCCTCATTTGAAAGGGGGTTGATAGCAGAGCCTCTCTGTAAGGGCTGTTGTGGGGATTAAGGGCTGAATTGTTCTAGAGTAGTTTGCAAATAGAATGGTCTAAAAATGCTAAATACTAACCTATGGCTTTAATTTCATTAGCCTTTCACACTGGAAAGAGCTCTGTTCAACAGAGGACTCTTGTCTATTAACAAGATGTATAAATACGTACACATTATGCATTTAAGGGCAGATGCATACTAATATGGGTGCACATACTAATATATAAGACTTATGACTGACTTCTCTTTTTATTCCACAATTGTCAGGGTGCTGGATATGATTCTATAGTTCTAACATCAATGACCTCAAAGTTTTGGGTGTGGGTTAGGCAAGGATGAACCTACCCTCAGGGCATACATGCAGGAGAACTGACTCCACCTCCCAGTGATCCTATCTGCCCTATTTGACTAACACCCAGACCCAAAAATAGAGTTTGGGGTGACCCACCCTAGCATCTACCCCATCTGGGACCTACTGGAGCTCATGAAGGGGCTGGTCCTATAGAACAATACTAGCAAGATCACCAAGACTCAGGGCAGCTACAGGATATCCCACGAAGTTCTGGGGAGGACCCAGTGAGGAGGACGTACCAAAATCCAGAGGCCTTGAGCCAGACCAGTGACTCAATGCAGGGAACATTTGCCAGTCATGCTGATGGGACAAAGGGGTATACTATATGACACACTGAAGACTCCAACATCACCAGGATGGATGGAGAAGTGATGGAGAGGCAGGAGAAAAGGAGAAGTACAGATCTTTCTGTTCCTGGTGTGGTTTTTGTTCTGTTTTGATTTACTGGGGGGATATTTTGTTCTTGTTTTAGTTTTTTTTTGCTTACCTTGTTTTGTTTTCTTTTGTGACAGGAGGCACAGCAGGGATGAGGAGGGATATGGGGGAGCTGGGAGGTGAACAGAATTGAGGAGCATGATGTAAAACTCCTAAAGATTCAATAAAGAAGTTAAAAAAATTAAAAACAGGAACCAAAGAGAGTTGGTGTGGGAAAAGAGAAATACTGATCCATTGTACCACAAATTGGGGGTTAGAAATCTGTGTAGTCTACACCTATTTCCTATCAGTCTTCCTTTTGTATCCTCTTTCAGCCACCATGACTCAGAAAGCAACGCGATTCTATTTTAGATTAACAAGTAGAGAACAGCATTTCTTTTGCCTGATCTTTAAGTCAACACAATGGGGGAGGCTACGTATCCACCCCCCACTGAAACTAAGATGCTAAAGTAGTAAAAAAATAATATGTATCATGTGTTTCGACAATGATACAAATTTTTTTTATTTTATGGGATATGATTGAAAATTGGGTCTTTTGACAATTATACTGAAAAATAGGTGGGTAGAATGAAGAGAAGATGTCTCAGTGGATGGTATAAAATCCTAATAATAGCACCTCTTTGCCCATAGATATGCTAAAAGTATATTTGTACCATCTTCCCAGGATCCAGTATTAAAAAGATAGCGTCCTTTGGATGTGAGGATTTTAGCCACAACGGAATGTGGAATGAATTACAGGACTTGGGCAAGAGTGGTCTGGGAATAACCTGTGAGGAAATAGGAAAGTTTCCCCAAAGCTCACACTAAAATCAAAACTCATGATGGGCCTTATAAGATTTCCAGACCAAGGCTTTTGATGGTCTTCCAGCTCATTTCTGCTCTTACTTTCTGCTTCATCACAGATAAAGAACAGAGGTTGAGAACAAACAGTGTAGGGGAAAGAGCTGTAGACCAAGACCCCCGTGACTCCTGACCATTGGGTTTTGAGACCATCCATCACAAGGAGAAGAAATGGAAAGAATATTCACTTTCATATGAGCCTGAGATTACAAACTGAATGTGACCGACTGTTGAGCTTTTTAGTTGAGAAGCTGTGGGACTTTCCACAAGCACCATGGATGTGATAGAAAAGGAGATTTTAACTATATTTTTGAGAAGGTAGTAACTGAGAAAGAAAACAAGCTCAGACATTGATTTATTTTTTAATCTAAGGAAAGATAACAGAGTTTTAATTTTTTACTACGAACCTCTCCCAAAGTAACATCCACATGTTCCACAATTCATTATTAATGTATTACTTACAAAAGTGTATAAAATGAACCACAAAAAGCAAGTGTTTTCCTTTGTCATGTATACGTTCAAGTTTTCCAGGCATATAGCCTAAAAAAACAAAGAAACATCAGCAAACAACTATCAGACTCTAAAAGGAAAAATTCCATATAAAAGAATAGTTTATTTTGAAAATAAAATATACATTATAGGACAAAGACACATTTATTCCTATACCAGTTAGATGGTTGGGCATACTGGACAAAGTAAAAGATGGTCAATGGGATATCACTACGTTCTCTAAATGATATATTAAATGAAAACACAGAAGAAAAGAGACCTGCAACAAGGCAGATATCAAGATTAAGCAAATCATATTTTAAAAGTTTTATTATATCTTTATCTTTTTTAAAAAAATGTGTGTATATTTGTCTATGTAGGGGTAAACACATGTGAGTGGCCTCTGTGGAGGCCAGAGAAAGGTGGTAGGTCCACTGGAACTACTATTACAGGTAGATTTGATCTGCCTGATGTAGGTGATGGAAATCAAAGTTAGGATTCCTGTAAGAATAATAAGCTTTCTTAACCACTGATCCAGCTTTCCAGCCTCCAATTTTAGTGTTTTGATTTTATGCACAGTTAAATGAGTAAGTGTAGCAGTTATTGAAATGAGCAGTCTCATCCCTTCTTCCTTAACCATTAGAAAGCCATCACTATGTCACTGAGAAACGACATGGCCAGTGGTCTGTGAGCATAAGGAATTTCTAGTGAAAATGAAGGATTAGTGTGTGATCAACTTAAACGGTTACATAATTGGTACACACGTAATGCATGTGCATTGTCTATCTTCATTTAGATGTCATAGAGGAGAAAATGGAGGCCCCAAAACTTCAGGTGGCTGATCAAGAACAACAGAACCAGAAATATTACAGTACACATTTTTTCTTGTCTGAGTTATCTTTCACATTTGCATTATCCAAAAGCAAATGGTGAAAATGGAAATACAGTTGTGCCATTGCCCATGATGCATGTCTTTGAAGCTTCTTCATAGTGTCCCTCATCGCATGTAGGTACGCAGTATATGTGCATGTGCAAGTGTATGTTCTTGTGCTTATGTGCACATGAAAAGAGAAGGTTGAGTATCCTCCTCTTGCCTTCCCTCTCGGTTTTATTTTTGACACTGGATCTTCCATTAAAGCTGGAGATCAGTTGTTGATCAGCAAGTTCAGAAATCCTCCTGTCTCCACCTCCCTAAACACTGTGGTTACAAGCCTCTGTGGCCATTTCCAACTGTTAACGTGGAAGCTGGAGATTTGAACTTTAGTTTTCATATTTGCATAACAAGCACTCCTACCTAATGAATCATCTCCCAAACAGGTTACATATTCTTTTTGTTCCTTGCTCTGAGGCAAATGGTGTTGCTGAGCAAAATCAAAATCACACATCACAGTACTGCCAACACTGTAAGTTTATAATCAAATGGCCTCACCTGGACTCTCCAGCCAAAGATGTAATATATCAAAAATAATTGTAATACTTTTTATAACCCCTTTAATGTTTTTACTAACATTACTTATCAAGTTCTTTGATGCTCCTTCTCTTTCACACTTAGGAAGATACAACCTGTCTGTGTGACAAAAGAGCAGGCCATTCCAAACATGTTTTTCTGATGTGGGATGCCCCTCTGTATGCTCTGAATGCCATTGGTTAATAAAGAAGCTGTTTTGGGCCTGTGATAGGGTAGAGCAGAACTAGGTGAAAAATGCTGAGCTGAGTATTGAGAAAGAGAGCAGAGTCAAGGAGAGAAGCCATGGAACTGCTACCAGAGAAGATATGCCAGAACCTTGCCAGTAGGCCATGAGCCTCACGATAAAATATAAAACACTGGAAATGGGTTAATACTAGATGTAAGAGCTAGCTAGCA
>LOJH01007116.1:0-24370 GCA_001685095.1 Ellobius talpinus
TTCTTTATTAACCAATGAAAGTAACACATAGACAGATGACCTTCCTACATCACCATTGCCTGCCCTTGGTGGTTCTCAATGGTACAAAGAATTCCAGAAGAACTGCCTAGGCATCCACATGATAGCTGTCCACCCCAGGGACTCTGACTCCAGAAACCAGAGATGAAGCCTAGAGACAGCTTCAAACGTTCAAACTATGTGAGAACCACTACCTTGCCGCCTTTTGGGTGGTTTCGCACATCCACAACTCTCATCTGCCTTTCTCTTTCCAGGTGACTTTCTAAGAGTGCATCTATTTTTTTATTTACTTATCCATTCATTTACATATTTATTTTTACAGAAGACATAGATGAAAACCTCCTGTTTTGAATGAAGATTTGAATGACTCGTAACTTCCCATCAGCCTCTTCTGCTTTAACCACTTCTGAATCCATGCAGCCATGACACTATAGATTCATATTTAGCAAAATGTTTGTTTGCATGTAAGAGAATACAATGATAGTAACTGCTTGATGGTGATATACACATGTGCCAGGCTTTAACATTACCTTGGGAAATATAACTTTAACATTAAGTAGGGTCAATGTCTACAAAGGACTGCACTGCCTGGGAACAGTTTAACTCATAGTAATGTCACTCTGCATCTACTTTTATAATTGGCAATTATAAAACATGAAAAATCTGTTTGTATTGTCCATACACCTTATGCATGTTAAGGACGCAGGAATTTGCTCTTTTGTGGTTAATGTGCCTCATGTTCAGTATCTTAATGTCTAATAAAGAATCTGTAAGCCCTCAAATGTCTGAATAAGTTGATTTCCAGTTATTTATTTAAACAATTAAATGTAAAATACCAACCCAGGGCTTCTGTTAAATAATGCTTGCTTCCTGCTCGAAATAAAAAGTGCATTTAAAGACAAGTCTGAGATGTTTTCCATAGCAAACAAATTGCTACAAACTAATCATGAGTGTCCTTTGTCCTTATGCAAGTTCCAGTGGGGGTGTTGAATTCAACTGCTTTTTAGCCAAGTGAGTTTAACACGTGGGTGACTCTACATGGCTGTAGCCAGCCAATTCCCACTTCTGCGCAGTGGCACTTGTGCGTGGGAGAGAAAGGGGCAGATGATGAGCCGTGGGGTGCCATGATAGCCGGTGCCATTAGACAGCAGCACTCCTATGGCCTGATTGTGTCTTAGAAAATTTGGGGGGCTTTTCTGTAACACTAAACACTGGGGCACAAAAGTATAAATGACACCACACTGTTTTCCAGCGTCTGGGAGGCACCAAAAGTTTCTGGCAGCCATTGTGTTCCACTTTATAATATTTGAAAGAAACGAAGGTTGTGTGGTTTTCTATTGAAATAGAAGCTACCAATACAATTATCTTCAATTGTTTTTATTTTTATGAGGTCAATAAGTCTCTTGCTCTTTAACTAAAACCACATGAAACCATATCCATTCTAGATAATTAAGTGCAATTTGACCAACCAAAATCTAATTGTTTATTTTTATCAAATAGGAAATTAATTTTAGAAATTATTCTAAACCAGAATATGTTTATATATACCAAAATGTCCTAGTTAGAAACCAATTTTTAGAAGCTAAGTTTTAGAAACCACATTTTATAATTATACTAGCAGGTGTCAATTAGACCTGCATTTTATTTTACTCTCAGGCAACTTTGTAAAAAATACTTTAAAATAAAGAAAACTGATTTTAATATTAAGGATGCCATCTAAACATTTACTAAAAATTATTGAAAATAATTTTCATTTCGAAATGAAAATACTAAGAATGGAGATGTTCAAATCTTACCCTGGGTCTAAAGATCCCAGGAGACAGATCACAGAAGTACTTTCATGTTCTTAGTGGTCAGTTCCTAATGACGAGTTGGTTGCGATAAAGAATCACTCTGGTTCCACGAAGGCGATGAAGTTGTCTTCTCAGAATCAGTCTTTAAGCCCATCTCGGTAATTGTGATCATCTAAAAACCGGAGTCCAGGTCTGAAGCCAACTGCTCAGTTTAGCCTTGAGTGTGTGAGTCATATTGCCCGTGATCATGCAGGCATTAGCAGCACAGCTTAAATACTAGCCAGGTGGAGGGATGTCAGGCCACACCGCTTCCTGGATCTGGTGCTCTGAGGACCATTGGAAGTACAGGTAATTAAAGCAATATAATTTATACTGCTCAAAGTGGGACAGTCTTGGGTTGGGAAGTTCAATGATTTTTACTATGTCCACTTATCAAAATAAGAGAGAATTTTTAGAGTGTGAATCTAGAAAATTCACAAAGGAAAAATATGAAACAGAAAAGATGAAAAGAAATCCGTGTTCAGGCAAAGTGATAGAAACTCAGCCAGCGCTGAGTTTCAGTATATTGCAGTAGCTGATAGATGACCCATAGATGGATGGAATCTGCCCCAAATGTTAGGGACACATCTTCATGAAAATACGGTGAAGTGTCCTCTCGCTGCCGGAGTCCATAGGACAATGACGTAGTTTAAAACACGAGAGTGACCTCACTAACATGAAGGTTCGCCCGCAGGGCAGAGCAGATCATGCTGAGTTGCTTTACTGAATTATTCACATTGTGCTTATTCTTATCGATCCATTATGCCTTGCAAATTTTTCTCATAGAATTTCCTTTCTAAAGAACTAATTATCAATGACAGCATCCAGGGCATGTGGACCGGTCAGTCTCCTGCAGGCAGGAGCTTTATTCCGTAGATCACTTCCCCACTGTCACATTAAAGACAAGAGATCTATGCACAGAGATCGCAATCTCGAGTCACTTCAAAGGCAGAATGGCTGGGTGTAGACAGAACTGTGAGGTGTAAGGAAGGCGGGGAGGGTCTGATGGGTAATATTTATACCAGAGAATGTGACTGGTATAAAGGCACTTGAAGCTTTTTAAAGGGTTTTCAAGCTTTAAAAAAGAATGTGAATCTGGAGGCAAGATTTAGCCTGACCACTGACAGCGTGTGTACTTAAACTGTCTGTTCGCCGTGGAAACAAGACGTCCCTCAATTTAGACTCTCCCTTCAGAATGAAGGTTTTCCTCCTGGCCGCCCTGCTGAGCGCCGCCACTGCTCAGCCCATCCCTGTGAGTACTTCCTCAGCTGCTCTCTCAATCAGCACTGAGGCTTCATATTTCTGGGCTAGGAAGCATCCCACATCTTCACAGAAGAGGAAAGTGGAGTCCGTGAGTGCAACGGGATCAGGAACCTTCCTGGGTGTAAGGGTCTGGTGTCACAGGCTGCTTCTGGAGACCTTAGCTAGATGGTAACCTTGGGCAAGGAACTAACTCATGCTTTCCCTGTCAATTGAGTTTGAACAACCCCAGAGTGTATAAACAATTAAAAGTGGTTCTAAAACACATATAGTCCCACTTGCAATAGAAAGCGCTTGGTAAACTCGGCAATATAAACCAAGTACTCTACAGGGACCCAGGGGGAAATTTAGTGGTTGGATTGAGCCTCGTTTATAGCACTGCCCTGCATCATCTAGGGTTCTCTTAAAAGGCTCCTCTCAAAGATGCCCGACACCAAGACTGCAGGCTGATAGACTTGGTTTTACAGAGAGGAAGATTTAAGACGACCCACACTGGTTCTAAGCTAATATTAAAAACTTACCTCTGAAATATACAGTTCAGGAGTGCGGCGGCTCGTGAAAACATTATCCATGGATGTCTTTACTGTACCATTTTGGAAAACAGGATTTTAATAACAACCTATGCCTGTGTGCAGCACGCCTGGATAACCAGCCTGTTTGTTACATTAGGTCACAGTCGATTCTTGCAACATCAGCAAGAATTGCTGGTGTAGTGTGTTCTTGGTAGTGCTAAGGCCCAAACCTGGTGTGTTGCACATCAAGGCAAATGCTCTTCCATCTAGGCACATCCCCAGCCCAGACAAGCATTACTGTCTGAAGTTCCAAACGAGGCGCACTGCTTGTCTCTGTAGGAGCACTATGCCGATGAAACTGTTGCAGCTTATGTATTTCACTGGTTTTAGTATGTGCTTTATTCATCCGTTAGTGTCTCTGGAAATGAGTATGTGTTTCAGTCACAGTGTGACGATGCATCACATCCATTTGCTCTACAGGTGATCCGTGAAATAATGACATGTTTTATGACAGCATCTTAGAACACACAGAACACAGTGATACCACACCGCCAGCAGCTTGACCTTTTGTTGAGCACTGACTACAGCCATGCTTCCCATATCTGTCATAGACCATGCCCAGCACCGGTGAAGCATGAAGCCGGCTCCGTGCACATTTGGCAACAAGGGGGCTTTCAAAGGAATGGGAGACCATTCAAAGGTTGTGGGGAGGTTACAGGATTTGACACTCAAACTCCCTTCCTTTGAACGCCTCCATCCTGAAAACCAATCTGGAGCAGCAATGATGCTAACTAAACCACTGCGGGGCATGCAGTGGATGAGCCAAGAAAGGAAATAAGAACATGTTTTGGATGTAACTTTAAAGCTGAAAAGTGCTTGGCATTCTAAATCACTGGGCAAGATTAATTCAGCATTTCCCTGTTAAATACGTAATGTATTTCAGAGGTGAAGATACATGACTGACAGGCATGATGCTGGCAGGCTTTTTTGCTGTTCTCATATAAAATAAAATGTCTTCATGGATAAGATATCGTCGCTTTACCTTGTTGCTTTTCTTGTTTCCAAGCTTGGCCAATCTGGAGGAAGCTCCAGTGAACAGGTAGGCTTGTCCTTCCAAACAGATGTTCATCACTTAAAAGCTGTCATTTGCGGTCAGAGCCATTCACACTGCGTTTCCTTTCACAGAGATTCAACTTTTTCCCACCACAAATCCCGCCCTTCTTTCCTCAGTTTCCCTTCCCCCAGGCTCCTCCTCTGGTAAGCAGGGTGTGGGAAGTCTCAAGAGTATCATTTGGGGTGGTGGCTATCAAACGTTCCTGACCCAGACATAGGACACGTTAAAAGAAAAGCTGTCAGCTGTTCAGTCTTCCCCCAGCACAGCTTGTAGCGGGAGTCCCGTGGCCCACCACACCTAGGACATGGGTGCTTGTGCTGATGGCGCTGACCACGAAGGGCCCTCGGCTTTGTGAACAGCAGCCTCTGTGACAGCATTCTTGTGCTGTTACTAAATCACGTTGTTGCTCACTTTTCTTAAAAAGAAAAGTTTCCTCGGGTTTCTATAACTTTTTCTCAAAAGTCAAAGCAAAACATTACTTTGACCTCCTTGCTGACACCCTCAGTGTCTCTGAATAGTTGGGATTTTATAATCATCTCAGTGAGGGCTGGAGAAATACTAAGTGCATGACGGGTCCTTTTGATACATGCTCCCAGACACAAAAGCAACACTGGTAGGCTGTCAGTCAAACACTCCCCAAAGAAGACAGGTCCTGAGCAACAAAAAGAAATCCTCAGTCTGTGAAGTGGAAGCTCCCCTGCCAGCAGAGGGCGCCTAGATTCAAAAACAAGCAGTGCCCTCTGTGGTAGAGAAATTGATGGGTTTGCAAGAACCATCAACAGAACCTTAGACACCGTGTTTAATTAATCAAAATAATTATAGCTCCTAAAAGGAAAATAGTATATTAAATCCAGAGTTCCATAATGACAGTAGCCTTATTTATTGGCACCCTGGGCCCAGAGGCCTAAGATTCTCAGCACACACCAGAAGGCTAAAACGGTGTGTGAATAAAGAACAGAAAACAGCAAAGGAAAATGGACCTGGCTTGGCTCACTCACAGTTCACCTTTTTTTTTCTTTTTGTAGATTCCAATTCCGTTTCCCTTCCCTTTTGATCCAAATCAGGTAAATATATTTAAAACTTCCTTTAAGAAGATATTTAATTGACTAATTAATTTGTTTGATTTAAATAATGTGATGTACAATCCCACATATCCCTGAAGGCTGAAGTGCCTCAGCCAAGCTGTGACCACGTGGACGGAACACGGGGCCAGCAGCACTAACTGGAGAACAGCCTGTGGCGGGAGATGCACTGGTTCTCTAAGCCTCTGGAGGGGATGGGGCAGGGAGGGTTCTAAGGCTCTTCTCACCTGCAGGCTGCTGCGCTTACACTTACAGGGATGCGACTTTACTGAAACGTGCATGTCCTAGCACTCTAGTTAAGGATAAGGTTAGAAGAGTACAAAAGGTGTGTTGGTTTACCTTGTGTTTTTAACAAGGTTTTACTGAAGTAGTGATGGTTATTTGTAAGATGATAGATTCAGCTACAAACCAAAAAAATCTGTGTCTTTATTATACCATGGTAATTCAATCTTTAAGCACTATTGAACTTGTGAGGAATAGCCATTGGTTGTAATTCAATCTTTAAACACTATTGAACTTGTGAGAAATAACCATTGGCTGTAATTCAATCTTTAAACACTGTTGAACTTGTGAGGAATAACCATTGGCTGTAATTCAATCTTTAAACACTATTGAACTTGTGAGAAATAGCCATTGACTCTTTTTCATGGAGCTTCTCCTAAGTATAATGCAATGCACATGCATGAGAGATCCTGACCTCCCTACCATGCTGAGCCCACAAAGCAAACTGTGGAGTGCCCATTCACAGAGATGGTTTGAAAAAGGGTGCAGGAGGGTTTGTAAACTCTCAGTGGTAAGGATTTAATGATAGAATTTTAGAAATGCTAAGGGCTTTAAAAGTGTGTTTCCGTTTACCAGGCTAACTTGAAGTTGTAACTCAAAGTTGAAATGTTAAATTGTAATTCTTGGATTATTTTGTTTCTTCTATTCAAGGTTCTGACACCTAGTCAACTTATAGCGGTAAGTATATTTTGCTCTGTTGATCTATAGGGAATCTAAGAATGTAGCACCTAATACCAAACAAAATGAGCCATTCGTTCTGAAAGCCACTGGGCTCACTCAGTTCATCTGACACAAGGTAAGGACACCTGTTTAACCCAAATGCAACCAGGCACAGGGAAGAATTCTTTCCTTCAGTTCAATTCACTGCACTATAAAGTGACAAGACCACGCCTTCTACAGTTGACGCCTTTGATGAGTGAGGATGCAGGAGAGGGGGACAGAATAAAGCATTTTAGGAGATTAGATTCCATTACTAATGAGTTGCCACAAACACATACCATGTGGAACATTTCCACACGTAAACCCCTGCAGAGGCCTGTCTGTTTCTGAGGCAGTGTCTCTCTACACGGCCTGGAACTCACCATGTAGACCAGGCTGGCCTCAAATTCACAGTGATCCACCTACCTCTGCCTCCGCGGTGCTGGTATTAAAGGTGTGCACCACCATGTCAGGTCCAAAAGATGTTTTTTAATCAACTGCACATGACTGAAATGATAAACGAACTGTTTATTGGTTAGTAAGTACCATAGATCAGAACATGTTGGAGGAATGCTTTGAATATAATCACAAAAGAAAAAACTAAAAAGTTCCATTTCTCTATCTAAAACACACACATTTCTGAAATAGGAGCACATTTCACAATGAAGAAAATGCATGTTACTCTTTTAGAAGCTGTTAACAAAACATTTTCATAGTTAATAGTGTCTTAGAAACAGACATGCAGTATTCTTTTAAAGGTCAGAAAGCTGGGCCAGAATAGTTAATGTGTGTGAGAGATAAAATAGAAACTGGTTCAAAGTCATCCTGAAGATCACTGAAACAAACCGGAAAGCCTACAGTCAATTTCAGTTCAGGCAACTGGTACTCTTCCCACAGTGCACCCTGTTTAAGCATCACAGCCCATTCCCAGAGGGCTAATCTAGAAACGCCAAACACACTTGCTAAATGGGCTTCAGGGACCCTTCAGAGTGATTACCGGTGATTATGAACTCAGCCGGGCTCTTTCCCAGGCAAGCCTGGCCACAGAAGCACGGAGCAGCCAGGGGTGGGAAGCGGGTCCTGATCTCACTTGCAGAGCTGGACCAGTTTTGCGGATTTGCTGTCCTCCAGCACGGAAAATACGGACCCTGCCAGACTTCTGGGGGTATCCTCTCCTCAGAGAATCTGATTCGTTCAAGTTACCAGAGGCCTTCTTAAAACATCTAACCAATACTTACAGAACTGCCTTACCTAGCCGGTGACAGTGTCTACTCAGACCCCCACCCACACACACACACTTTTCCTCTCGCTCTCCTCCCCCTTTCTTGCCCTCTCCCAACACTCACTACCCAGACTGCTGCTCGTGCATAAGAACCACTGAAGCTGGCCAGTGTTCATTCAGTTGGCTTCACTATTCCTACAGGCTCTGGGGCAGGCAGCTTAAAGAGGGGGTTCGCCACTTCCACCACATCAGTTTCTTATGCTCTGGGGCAGGCGCCTTAAAGAGGGGGTTCACCACTTCCACCACATCAGTTTCTTATGCTCTGGGGCAGGCGCCTTAAAGAGGGGGTTCACCACTTAGACCACATCAGTTTCTTATGCTCTGGGGCAGGCAGGCGCCTTAAAGAGGGGGTTCACCACTTACACCACGTCAGTTTCTTATGCTCTGGGGCAGGCACCTTAAAGAGGGGGTTCACCACTTCCACCACGTCAGTTTCTTATGCTCTGGGGCAGGCGCCTTAAAGAGGGGGTTCACCACTTACACCACATCAGTTTCTTATGCTCTGGTGCAGGCGCCTTAAAGAGGGGGTTCACCACTTACACCACATCAGTTTCTTATGCTCTGGGGCAGGCAGGCACCTTAAAGAGGGGGTTCACCACTTACACCACGTCAGTTTCTTATGCTCTGGGGCAAGCGCCTTAAAGAGGGGGTTCACCATTTACACCACATCAGTTTCTTAGGCTCTGGTGCAGGCGGCTTAAAGAGGGGTTCACCACTTCCACCAAGTCAGTTTCTTGAACAAGCTGCTAAGTTTTAAGCAGCCCATTTCTAGAGAAACAGCTGTGCAAGCAAACCCTCAAGACAAAACACACGTTCATAGCTGTGCCGAAGGAGATCATTCAACAGACGCTCATATCCACAACAAAACCATCACTTGCTTAGAGTGGACCAGAGCTTCTTCGACTTTCTAATTTTGAAATACAGTAGATAGAAGGTGGAGAGAACTATCTATGTAAATTGAATAAATTTAAATATCTTCACTTGAAAATCTTAAATAAAATATCATTTTCAAGGAAGCATTTATGTACAAAACACTTTACCTAATGTGTGGATGACGGCAAATAGAAATCAGAGGGCAAACCCACTGACATTTCTGATTTTCTCCTTCGCAGCTAATCACTTCAATTTTGAACCAACTGCAGGTAAATCGGTTTTTCATAAACCACAAACTCACTAGGGAACTGATGCTGGTATTTAATTCTTTTCTTTCCTTATTTTCAGGGCTTCCTTGGGGTAAGATTCTATTTCTGATTATACTAAGTGACATCCATTGTCAGGTAAGAGAGACTTTCTTCTAAGCTGCAAAAGCATAAGACAGAATCAGCCTGAGTCAGTTACAACCCACGGGCATTATGAATTCAGTTCCTAGACCTTTAGATCAGAGTTTCTGCGTCTCCACCAGTGAGTATCCTGACAGATACACAAGGGAGTTTCACAAATTTAAGGTTATAGAAATAAACACAACATTAAGCCATGAACTTTCAAATAATTGTACTTTACCTTGGACTTCTGTCTAATGGGCAACTCAGAGTAACCAAATGAGAAAAGCCTTTTGTAAAATGACCAAAGGTAGCTATGTCCTGCCCTCAAGGCAATTTTCAACCCCAATTTTGAGGGCAGAAAAATTGGCTTTTCACCCACTAGTCTGTCATGTAATGAGTCTTGCTGCCCTGAGATGTTACTAGTGTTTTCTTTACCACTGTGAGGGCCTCCCTCCATCAGGCCACCAACTCCCCATGAGGGAGAAATAAGCTGCTATATATTACAGGAAGATCACAGTTTTCAGCATGTACAGATAATCAAAGCACAGGATTTTCTATGCCAATCCCCCAATCACACCACTATTGACACATCAACAAAACAACCACGAAACGAGAGAGGCTGGTGGAGGTGGAGGAGGAACTCTGACGATGTCTCACATATTAACTATAACTGTGCTGACTATTTCAACAGAAATAATTCTCGGTTACAGCCGAAGTCACACATGGTGAGTAAAATCCCCAGAACTCGCCCATGACCTCGTATATAGTTTATTGTAAGGGTTTTATCACCACAGACAATGTCTGTGTGAGTAAACGAATGCCATGAAAAAGGCAAGGATTCATAAGACCAACTAAACTGCGAAGGTGTTTCTCAAAGGATGTAGTCGAACTGTGTTTTAAGCGGGGTGGGGTGTGGCTCAGTGGGAAGAGTTCTTGCCTGGCATGTGTAAGGTCCTGGTCCCACCTGCAATAAAATATAAATGTATTTAGAAAAACTCCAGAAATGTCTTAGAATATGCATCACATAAGTTCTGGATATATTAAAACTAATCATTTTAAACCCGAGATGTCTTGAAAAATAGCTGGAGTTTTCAAATTCCTTCTTTATCTACCACACTTTTAACTTTCAAGATAACTATGACATTAAGTAAAATTAGGATAAATATTTATGTCTGAAATATTTTCAAAAACTCAAGAGTGCCTGTGTCAGGCAAGTACTGACTGTGGTCATCACCCTCAGATTAAGAAATCCTGAAACAGACTGTCTTTGGCCCACAGCTGTGCACAATTTCATCGGTTGAATTTGAATTCAGTTTGACCAGACAGAGCCTTTAAAAAGCACGCACTACATGGCTCACGTAGGCCCAGCTGTAGTAACGGATTTACACCACTACACACAGTCCACAGGACTAACTGCCTCCTTCAGGAGCAACTCGGGGTCAGAACCTGGGTAGAGAACACAGTTGACAAAGAGCATACTCTGGGACTAGGAAGACTGGGATCAAATCTCAGCTCCGTCCGTTGGGGGAGAAACTCTTGAACAATCTTTCCAAATGCCAGCTGCTTCATCTGTAAAATACCTGAGGACAGAGTGATACTCAGCACTATCTAGCATCCCTACTGATGCTACTAAGGTCTCCTAGAGAGGAAAAACTCCTCACACCAAACGCAGGCTCGTAACCGCGAGCAGACATGAGCAAGAACAGGGGACCACCAGTGACCTCAGACATGAGCAAGAATGGGGACCACCAGTGACTGTGGGCAGACATGAGCAAGAACGGGGGACCACCAGTGACTGTGGGCAGACATGAGAAAGAACAGGGGACCACCAGTGACCTCAGACATGGGCAAGAACGGGGACCACCAGTGACCACAAGCAGACACTCCTGACAGGAAGGCTGGAAGCCAGTGGTTTAAATGTTTTCTCTATTGCAGGTGGTGCTGGGTGTTGTCCAGGTTACCTGTTCTGTTATCTGCAGCTTGGAACAGTCTTACCATCTTGAATACTCTGAAAAAAGCTCTGTGAAACTTCAAACAGCACAGGGAAACCTATTATCTACAGACCATCTGCTCTAAATAAAATTCTCACTAAAACATCTGTGTGGCTTTCAGTGCACGTGTTTTGTGGCTGCTCAAAGCTTCTCGAGAGCCTTAGAAAGGAGCTCAGTCTTGGTGCTGGGAAATGGTGTTCTCTCCAAGCCGGCTTCACCCAGCGCCTCCTGAGCAGCCATCCTCATCGGGTACAAGTGCCCGTGACACACCTGAGGGCCAGGTGTTTCTGGACTTCTAAAAATAGCGTGTCAAGTTCACCTTGAAATCAAGGTCTCAGAGCTCCTCAGCAGACTTCAGTGGGCTGCAAAGGCTGCGACCAGCTCAGCCCAGCTTGTCTACCAGGTAGGGTCCTGGCATATATCCCACCCCTTGTCCTTCCCTCTGGCTGGAGTGACCCTTATTCTCAAATCTCAAGACAAAACTACCACACCCCCTTTCCCTATGCTGGAGTCTTCAGAGGTTCTCTGGAATCCAGCAAGCATGGGCCTCTCGTTCAGGCTAAGTGAACATGGCAGAGGACAGCCCTGGCCAGCGGGTGACACTGGGGTGAGATGGCATTACTTCCCCTTCTTCGTTCCGAGGGACCCCACCAACACATTCTCTCCTCCATCAGGGATTGTAATATTAGCAGGCACCTCTCAAAAAAGCTCCTTCAATCCTTAATATTATCCACAAAGCCACTCAAACTCACAAAGGCTCCCTGCTGACCCGAACAATTCCCTTCTATGTCTATTCTTTGTCAGAAGCAGTCACTGTAAAGTGACAGCTCTAGGAATCACTAATTTACCTGGGCATATTTTTAAAAATTAAATATTCTAAAAAGGAAAATAGGAATGTCTATTCACTGACTTTGATCTTTGACCACAAGAATAACTGAGACACAATAAGACTTTGCCTCAAAAATAGATAGAGAGAGACAGAGACAGAGAGACAGGGAGAGAGAATGCAATAACTGCAATGCCATTGTAAAACTGGCAACTCAGGCTCTCCAGATGGCTGAGCAGATGGCTCAGCAGTTAAGAGCATTGGTTGCTCTTCCAGGACAGGGGTTTCATTCCCAGCACACGCATGGAGGCTCAGAACCACATGTAAATCTAGGTTCCGGGGATCCAATGCCCTCTTCTGTCCTCCTTGGGTACTGCATGCACAAGAAACAAAACAAAAACAAAGCCAACAGTTCAAAGGAAATCAAGTCAGGCATTAACGGCACATGTGAAGTGGCACCCTCCAAAGGAAGTCTATCTCAGAAGGACATCACTCAGCTCAAAGGGCAGAGGGGAAAGCTAAAAATAAGAACTAGAAACACAAATCACCAGCAGCTGGGTTTTATTTTTATTTTAATTACAATTCTTCAGAGAACATTTATTATTTAAGTTTTGTTTGGACACGCTTCTGTTCATACATACAAAATCTGTGGACCTCTAATCCTCTGAGAAGAAAGTTGAAAATTCAGAGTTCTACTTCCCTGGGTTCACTCACTTTACTGAGTTGCAAACATTTCCAAGTGTCCTTTGTGGCGTGTGAGTTCTGAGACCCTGCTGTCTGCAGTGCTCCCAGGTGGCCTCTGGGGACAAGCTACAGGCCGTGGCCGTCAGTGGCAGGGTCCTCGCTCCAGTGCGCATCTCGTTTCTCAGCCACGAGTTTAATGAACTGAGAGTGGCTGGCATAGAGCTTGAGCTGGTCGCTGATGTCCACCCACTTCACCTTCCCCGCATCATCTCCAGCCTCCAGGGTGAGCTTGTCCATGGTGTCCCCTGGGTTCCAAAGAAGCAACACCAAAAGAAAGGAAATTTGTTTATTCTGCTTTTTTTTTAAATGTAATTCTGTATCCTCAAATTGCCTTACTAAAAATAAGATTAAATCTTTGTTACTAGGTAGCCAAAGGATTAAAAACCAGAATATTCCAAAATTTCTAAATTTTAACTGATTAAATATTAGATGAAAATTTTTCTCTTTAAAGACTATTCCTTTGAGAGGAAGAGAGATGCCACACTATATGAAAGCCTTTTCAAAAACAGATTCCAAAAGATTATAGTTAAATATAAAAAACCTAAAAAGCAAATTTATAACTCATTCTATTGTTTTAAGTTATATAATTAGAAGCCAAACTGGAAACTAAAATACGATGTATCTATAATTATATTTACACATATAGAAATGCCATCACTATTAGAGATGCAAACGCTCTTCCTACAGGATAAGCTGTCAATGTTTACCCAGTATGTTAAAGATGAACTGTCTCCCTGGAGAGATCATATTGATTATTACCCAGTATGTTAAAGACGAACTCTCCCTGGAGAGATGATTTTGATGATAACTTTCAGAACACCTAATGGACCAGACTGTCACGTTAAACAAGGTGTGCTGGCCTACTGCAGTACCCTGAGCACCGCAGAGAACTGAGGCAGGAGTTTGCCATCAGCTCGGTCAGCCTGGGTTATGTAATGAGACTCTGTCTCAAAAACAATGATCCAGAGGACATTGAGAGTAAACTATTTAAGGTAACATATGTGCATGTTTTATGTATGTATATAGACATTTGGTATTATATACTACGTTCTTTAATTTTTATTTATTTCTATGTGCATGAGTGTTTTGTCTGCATGACTGTCTGTGCACTATATGTGTGCCAGGTGCTGGAAGAGGCCAGAAGAGGGCAACGGCATCCCTGGAACTGTAGTTACAAACACGAGTCACAATGAGGGTACTGCGAGTTGAACCCATGTCCTCTGGAAGAGCAGTCAGTGCTCTTAACTGCTGTACCCTGCACCACATCTCATTCTTAAAAATGGACCGGATCAAACTTTCCACCTCTGTGATACAGGTGAAAAAAATGATAAACAATGGACTGCTACCGTCACTAAAAGTAGTCCATGACCGGAATCCCAGTATTTGGGAGTCATAGGCAGGAAGATTGCCCACGAGTTCATGGCCAGACTAAGCTATATACTGAGCTCAGGACAGCCTGGGCTACAGAGTGAGCTCAGGGCAGCCTGGGCTATGTGAGGCCAGCCCACATTTGTTGCCATCAAGCGGCCACAATATTCTTTTACGTGAAACACCAAGCAGCGGAAGCACCTTTGATCGGTTTATTTGTGAAGGTAGGTGCACAAAGTTTGGAGGAAGCTAAGGCAAACTGGTAATCGAAGGTGGTGGTTTATATTTTCTTCTTTACATCATCTATTCTCTAAGTTTCAATTATTTTACCTATGTAAATCACCGTTACAGTTAGACAACAGAAGTCCTTCTTAAAGAAGACTGCTCTGGCCATGGCTCTTAGAGCAGGTTACCAGCATCCCAGCTCTACATCGACCCGTACTCCAGCTGCCAACACCTCCATAGACTGAGAGGCACACAGCTGCCATGAAGCTGAAGTAGGGATCCTCAACCTGAGGGTTGTGACCCCTTTTACAGGGGTTGCCTAAGACCATCAGAAAACACAGATGTTTATGTTACAACTCATAAGAGAAACAAAATTATAGTTATGAAGCAGCAACAAAAAATAATTTTATGGTTGGGGATCACCACGACACAAGGAAATGTATTAAAGGGCCGTAGCATTGGGAAGGTTGAGAATCACAGATTTAAAGTGTCCTATTAGCTCAGTACAGTCCTCTGGCACACTGTGTTTTATCTGAACTAACAATATCTAGACTTTCTTTTACTCCTCTGGTCACCTGATTAATATTTAAATGCATACAGATGTCAGCAGCCACCTCTTACGAGAAGAAAGCTGACCTGAAAACAAACAGCTCTCATATCCACACTGCCAGCGCCATGGGTAGAAAATCCCGTCATGGCAGGGAAGGGGAATAGCGGTCAGCCTGGGGCATACATACCGTTTACTACCCCCATGCACAATTCTTCTAACAGTAAGGGATTCAACAAAGAGAACAGCACAGCTTAGACCACCTTACCAAGAAGTCTCTTAGAGGCCCAAAGGTGTGAGGAAGACAAATCAGTGAGACTAGAGACAGAGGCCTAGGGCCCACAGGTCTACTTGCCTTAATTCCTTTTGTTATATAAATCACAGCCAATCTAAATAGGCAAAAGCGAGAGCCAAAGACTTGGAATTTATGGGCAAAGAGTTTTCTTTTTACAGAGAAAGATCAATCACCCATCAGGTATAAAATCCACCTTCAATCTTTGGAGAAAAGGTCATTTGTTTTTAGCCTTGCAAATAAGTAATGAGTTGTGTGCAGTTAAACTGTGGAAACCCCATCTAAATTCCATTCACATGTGGCTTCTAAGTTCTAGGCAGAATTGCTGCATAGAGAAAAGATTTGGTGCTGGAGTTTCCCCAAGGCCAAGAACAGGCTGAGTGAAAGGAGACCTCCCACATCTAAGTCACTGATCCAGGGACAAGTGATTAGCATAAGATCAGGCAGCTCAGCAAAGAGCCAGAACAGGGAGTTCTCACAACAAGGCCTCATTTAATTACTCCTTAAATGAAGGCCAAATGCTTAAAACACCACTCAGCTTAGCAAGGAACGATGTTCCGAGGAGCGAGCAGATGCATAAAGACCGTAAGTCACTCTGAAACAGCAGGTTCCCTTCTGTTCTGTAGTTACAAACTGTCTCTAAGTCCCAAGACCTACAGATGAGGAAACGCACTTGCTCAGCAACACATGCTTATTACAGACGCACAGCACCCAAGGCTGAAGCACCAGGAACGGCACTTTACACAGGGTAAAAGTAAATGCCATTTCTTACCTCATCACCAAACTGCCCCACCCAAATTCTCACTTGCTTTTGCTTTTTGTTTACACAAATTTAATTAAAGCTTAATAATTGTACTAAACAATTGCTGGCTTTAAATCGCATTATTTTAGCCTGTAACTCAACTCCACTGCCATGGACAGATTAAGGATATTTGGTCACTGTGGACAAACTTCGCAGGCTTTGTTCTCAGAACTCTTTTAATACTAACAGCTTCACTTGCAGATATGCACAACCCTAAACTCAACAGTTAACCGTTTAAAAAGCTGAGATACTAGTTGTAATGACATCCAAGGAGACATCCTGACTTCAGCTGGTGCTCAACTCTAGCCAATAAACACATGTAAGATTAGAATCACCTGTTTCGTCGTGGTAGTTCACAGCTTCTGTCTCCATCCACGCATTATCCGTGTTCCGAGGATCGTCAACATACCCCTTATATATCTATGTAAGAGGACAGAGAGACAACAGTCTAGGCTGAGACGGGAGTGAGTGGAAGAGCAGTTAATTGACACACACTTAACACTGCTGAACTGGACACTTTAAAGCAGATAAGATTGTACGCAATTATCCCCAAAATGATTACAAAGAAATGTAAATAGCATAGAACCTTTATCATAGCTTCACAGACTTTTTAATATTCCTAAGGGGACAATATTCTCTTTTGTGGCAGCTGTGGAATTCACAGAATCCTCAGTACCACAGAATCTGAGCAGGGCTGGGGATGCAGCTTAGTGGTAGAATACGCTTTGTGTGCTGGAGCCCCGAATTCAACAGCACCAAGGGGAAACTGAGACGAGTCAACTTGGGACATGTCCATAGTGTAAGTATTTTCTGTTTTAACAATTTCTGTGATTATAATTTCATATGTTGAAGGATATGATAAACCTAGGAAACAGAGAGAAATCTGAAAATTGAAATTTAAAGCTTACTGATAAAAGGAAAAATTTAGTTCTAGCTATCCACACAATGTGGGTAAATGAGCCAGACAGCATACATAACAAACGGAAAAACATACATGCATAACAAACAGAAATACAGACATACATAACAGACAGAAATACATACATACATACATAACAGAAATACAGACATAACAAACGGAAATACATACATACATAACAAACAGAAATACATAGAGACATAACAAACAGAAATACAGACATACATAACAGACAGAAATACATACATAACAAACGGAAATACATACATACATAACAAACGGAAATACATACATAACAAACGGAAATACATACATACATAACAAATGGAAATACATACATAACAAACGGAAATACATACATACATAACAAACAGAAATACATACATACATAACAAACAGAAATTCCCCTTGCTAGGCCAAGGAAGAAAATTAAGAGGCCCCGCCCAGGGCTGGAGAGGGCTCAGTCAGTAAGGTGAATGCTGATAAACACAGGAGACGCATAGATCCCTGGGGTCTGCGGCTTCTGACCTGTCAGCCTGACCTAACCAGTGAGATGGACCTAAACTAATGCAAAGTAAATGGCACCTGAAGAACCAGACCTAAAGAAGTCTTCTCTCCCCCATCCTTACACACACACACACACACACACAAATCCAAAGATAGCCCAGGTTACATAGCAAATACTGAAGCAACCAGAGCTACATGTTACAACCCTAACAAAAAAAAGGAAAAAAGAAAGAGATCCCAATTATTGATGCCCAAATGCTTTCTGTGAATATTTTCTTTGAATATCAGAGTATATAGATAATAAATATAGGCATAAAACTTAAACAGCAACCCCGACCCCCCAAAAAAATCACCTTGTAAAAAACAAGTCTAAGATGTAAATGGCCTTTCACAACAAGCTGGATTCCTGTAAACAAAGAGATCTGTTTACTGACTTCCCAGTGTGTTAGAAAAGAGCTTTTTTTGGTCACACAAGTTCAGTCCTCAGCTGAAGAAAAATTAGACAGAGAAAAAACAGTAAATGATCAAATGAGCTAAAGCCAGGATGGAAACATTAAGGAAAATCTGCTTTGTGAGCAGACCCCAAGTCCCCTGCCATCAGGCCACAGCCCTTGGCAGAGCCTCCCTCCCCGGAGCCCCTTACCACGAGATGCTCCTGGCTGAAGAGTGTGTGCAGCTTCTCCTCGATCTCTCTCTTCTCAGCACTGGACTTCTGCAAAGAGTTGAGGGCTTCCTCACCAAACTCCCTTTTCAGTGTGGCACTGATCTTCTCTCCAGGGTCTACCATCCCCTATGGGCACAGTTTTAAGTAGAAAGCTTTGGTTCATTTGACACAATTCACTGACTGGTACAATAAACAAGTATTATTGTCTTTGCCCACAATCATTATCCCCACCACTCTGTGACAAGAGCTTCTTAAACCATTTGTTCCCAGCAGAAGCAGCCAAGAGAGGCAACCCATACACTGGCCACAGCAATGGTCCAGGGTGAGGTTACAGCAAACTCTGCCAGGCAAATTCATTTCTTGGTACTTTCTAAACCCAAACTTCAAGGCCTAGAGGCAAGAAAACAGCACAATGGCTCTGCCCGCACTGTCTGGTCCATCCAGTCATGATGGTTTCCTCAGAAGACACCAGCAACACTGCATCTGAGAGCTGCTGCAAACCCAAATGTTTGCTTCTCTACAGAAACTACGATTTGCTTCCTTCACAATGTCCCTTAAATGTCACCTTCCCCAAAGGCCTTCTCTAGCTGTAGCTAAAATTGCAATCTCTCAATCCCTTTTGACTTCCTGTCCTTCCTGCCTGAGTTTTTCTTGTATCATCTATTGACACAAAATTCATTTAACTTTTTCATCTTACTACACTGGCTGCCTTTCCCATGGGAATGTAACAAGACAGCACTGTCTGCTCACATTGCTCTGTTGTATCTCAATGTCTACAATATTAACTGACAAAGGCAGAGTGGTTAAGGAAATGTATCAATAACAACAGTGGCTTCCTTGATCAAATTTCAAATGACAATAAAAAATGTAATGCCCTACGATGAACTCATTTTTGTGTCATTGCATTCAGCATGAGTGGTCTGGTGCACAGGGATCGGCCTAAGCTTGGACCCGCAGCTACGGCCTGTAATTCCATTGCGCTTTTACACCACAAAGAAAGACAGATTCCTGCCAACCGCAGTCTAGTCACAAAAACTCATCTTCCCTCAGGCTACCTCCATCTCACAATAAGACAAACTATAAAGCCTCTACCATGCATATGATATATGTATCTTCAAACATAGCACAAAGTCAATATGGGCTATAAGTACACTCTTCCTGATGGTGATATGGAACTTTAAGGAAAAGTTTGTAACAAGTGGTTATCTTTTTATTATGATTAAAAATTATGTGAATTCAGTAAGAAATACTAAATGTATATTGCTGTGGGAGTCCCCTCTGTGTGCTGTGATTACCATTAATGAATAAAGAAACTGCTTTGGACCTATAGCAAGGCAGAACTTAGGTAGGCGGGGAAAGCTAGGCTGAATGCTGGGAGAAAGAAGGGTGGAGTCAGAGAGAAGCCATGGAGCCACCAGAGATAGACGCTTGGTTCTTTACCTGGCAAGCCACAGCCACGTGGTGATATACTGATTAATAGAAATGGGTTAAATTAATATAAGACTTAGCCAATAAGAAGCTAGAGNAAACTGCTTTGGACCTATAGCAAGGCAGAACTTAGGTAGGCGGGGAAAGCTAGGCTGAATGCTGGGAGAAAGAAGGGTGGAGTCAGAGAGAAGCCATGGAGCCACCAGAGATAGACGCTTGGTTCTTTACCTGGCAAGCCACAGCCACGTGGTGATATACTGATTAATAGAAATGGGTTAAATTAATATAAGACTTAGCCAATAAGAAGCTAGAGCTAATGGGTCAAGCAGTGTTTTAATTAACACAGTTTCTGTGTGATTTTTTGAGGTCTAAGCTAGCCGGGCAGTCGGAAAGAACAAGCGATCTCCTTCCAATAATATATAATTGAGTTTCAAGTAGGGGACTGAGATAGACCTTAAGTTACGAGTGCTACCCATACGTCAAATACTCACTGGCTATCTCTCCAAGGTAAATGGGGCTACCTTCATTGTAATGATAAAAGCCTGGACTTCATTACCCAGTAGCCAGTGCACAGGGCAGAACATGAGCCTCTATCTAGCCAAAAGTTCATGTTCTTTCCAAAGACACTACAATTGTACTTGAATCCGAAAAGCTTACAGCATTCTAAACTTGGCAGCAGTGAAACTCTTATGGTGATGACTGTGCTGGGCGTGAAGCGGCAGCCTCCTCGCACAGGAGCTTCACAGTGAGAGAGCTCAGCAATGAACAGTGATAGCATCAGCATATGGGGGGGCCATGCTTACCCCTGGGATTGCCCACTCTCCACAGTCTTTCCTCTTTATTGCAACAAACTGTAAGATGCATTTCCCAGAAACAGGATGTGTGATTTTATTGCCGCTGTCATCTCTTTTCCACCTGTGAACAGGGACAGAAGACAAGGTTCCAGCTCACACCTGTGCCAACACCATAAAGATGTTCTCTTTATAACAAAGTACTTATTTACCCAAAACTGCCAGTTTAAAAGATTGTCTTTATTAGAAAAATGCTATATTTAGTTCTGTTATAAACCAGGAAGAAGTTTACTTCACACAAGGATGCTGTATTCTTTGTAAGAAAAATTTAGATTATATCTAATTCTTACTACTTAAAGTCTTTCAGAAAAAAACATTTAAAAGCAGAACATAATTTGAAGGAAGGGTTTTCAAAGGTGTTGCATGAAATGATAAAAAAGACCTGGCAATACTTCTATTGATCACTTCACCCTGGGATATCAGAAAAGCAGGCTACCAGGAGCTTCAGCTGACTGTAAAGTAGTTCTTTTCAGTCTTTATGCCATCTTTAGACTAGGGGGGGCACCCTCCATCCTATTATGTCTTGAATCAAATCACATGGCTAGGGAATGGCCAGTCCAGAACACACTTTTTCTAACCACATCCTCTTTTCCGAAGACAAGCCTCCCCTCCCCTTCCTAACCCACACCCCCAACTTCAAGGTTTTTTGTAAAACTGGTCTTCAAGACAAAGATAAGAACTTTGTACTTCCAATAACAAAAGGAAAAGGAAAGTCTATGCTGCGTTTCTCACTCTAGAAGAAACGTGAAAGCACACTATTTTGGATGGGTCTCCACGTTTCTTTATCTAACCCACAAGTCCTCTCGAAGGAGCAGAGCCAAACTCCAAGTGCTGCATTATAAAGGTTTCAGACTGAGGAGCACAGGAAACATAATTTAAAGAATAATTAGTGCAGACCCAAAAATAACATAAGATACAAAGCAATAAGATATTGGTCCAAGAAACTGAGCATCTACTCAGGTCTGGTACTATGAGCAAGTGAGAAGGGGGTGGAGTATGAAGCTGAAGAAGCCAGCAAATGGCTACTCAGCACGATTCTCAAATCTGTGTTCTGAAGAGAGTCAAGAATTTTGTTCAGCAGAGAATGCCACAGCCTGCTAGCATTTTAGGGAGCTCCCTTATTTCCACAGAGACATGGGGGTGACTCAAGGGAAACAGAATGACTCAGAGTCCAGCTAGAATGCTGTTACCATCTGCTACTTTACTTGTGCCATACTTAATATACTCACTCATCTGAAACTGAAGGTATGGACGGCTTTCTCAGATTATTCTCCATCAAGACCATTGTAAAGGGCAGCATCCCTGTGCAAACATGGTGCCCCATGGCTCCCTTCTAAGGTAAGACTGTGAGTAAGTGTACCCTTTCAGACGTTTGAGGTCAGGGGTAGGAGTGACTTGCCCACTCCTGAGATGCCCTCAAGGTCTGTCTGGTGGCATTCTAATGAAAGCTCCTGGATTCTTTGTAATGGCGTCAAGTTGACAATCATGCCTTCCTCGGTGTTTTTACAAACAAGCAAGTTTACTATAAGACATTTCAACATGTTACTCCAGCTATCTCCTATGTCTCACGTTCAGTAAGTCTCTTGCATTAAGAGGCCACAGTGAATGACTGCCCTGCATCCTCTAGGCTGTATAATTTCCTCATTGTGCGCCTGTCACATGAGGAAATTGACTAATGCATTTCTCAGAACATGTCTCCAGTGCTGAGCAATCCATGACTGTACTGGGTCATGTTTCATGCATTTTATTTTAAATTTTCCACCTTGCAAATGAAGCTATAGCTCTTCAAATGACCAAAACATTAATTCTTACACTTTTTTATGCCCTCTAAAGTACCTACTCAGAGCTGGGGAAAACAAAACAAAAAAGATGTTTAATATATAACTGCCAGATGTGTCCAAACTTTTGACACTGCAACATGATTTTGTCATTTACAAAGCTCATGCTCAAGAAATGAGCTCTGAATTCAAATCATCTGTGTTGCGTTGGGCCATATTCACAGCCATCTCTGGGTACAGAATGCAGCCCATGGGCAGTAAGCTGGACAAGCCTGGTAGATAACACCTGATGTCTACCTACATCATAAAACCACAACTTAATTACCTGACTGACTGATTTTGAGGCTTTGAGACAGGCCCCAAATCCATGGCAACCCCCTGCTTCAATCTCCCACGAATGGGGATTACGACATAAGCCACAATTCCTAGCTAAAACCACAGCTTTGTTCTTCCACACACACTATAATGTCCCATAAAGTCCCATGTATGTGCACACACACACACACACAGAGCTAACATTTGTATTTTCCAATCACTTCACTCTCTGCTACTGAACCCCACTCGGATCTTACCTGGTTATGATGGGATCTGCGGCATGATTTGGGCCCCATCTCCCCAAAAGGCCCCGGCCAACCAGTCCTGTCCTCCCTGCAGGGTTTCTAGGAAGGAAAAGGACAGAGACCACAAAGGACATACAATCAATTGAATGCATTCATTTTTTAAAGTTTGGCTTGATACAGCATGCATGTGTGTATTCATGCTTGCTTGTGTGCTGGCAGGTGTACATGGACATGTGTGAAGGCATGAGGCAGACATCTGGCCTGAGGTGTCATCATCAACAGCTCTCCACTTCATCAAGGAAGAGGAAATCAGCTAGTCTGAGGTAGCCTAGGCAAGTCAGTTTACCTCTGGGATACCCTGTCTCTGTCCCTTTCTTGAACCATAAGGTCACAGGAAGCCACCATGCCTGCTCGGCTTTTATGTGGGCTCTAGAGGACCACACTGCTGTCTTTATGCCCTGTACAACAAGAGCTTTATCCCGAGTCCCAGTCCCCTAACTTTTTTTTTTGTTTTTTTTGTTTTTTTGAGACAGGGTTTCTCTCTGTGTAACAGCTCTGGCCGTCCTAGAACTTGCTCTGCAGACCAGGCTGGCTGTGAACTTGCAGAGAAGATCTGCCTGCCTTTGCCTCCCAAGTGCTAGGATTAAAGGCATGTGCCACAACCACCCAGCCTAACTAACTGTTTGATCTAATCCATAACCCAGAAAACAACGGCAGTTCTGTGCATCTGCACTTAGGCCTACGTTCATTACTGCTGTCGAAACTGAGTGGTTTTTTATATTATTTTGTACTAAATTCACAAACATTTTTTAAAGTCACCTGGCTAACAGACAATAATTTTTTCTTCAAACTCATGGACATGTAAGGGAGATGGGCAAAATGAGCCTTGATGTTAAAATTATTGGGCTTTACTTGTGTTTTAAATTGCATTTTATTTAGTATGTGTGTGTACAGGTTAGAGAAGAAGCTATAGAAGTCAATCCCTCCACTAAGAGTCCCCAAGGCAGATAGTCAGTATTGCAGTGGAGACGTCACACACAGAACAATCTCGCCCAGCAAAGAGTTCTATCTTTCATGTCTTACATGTTTGCATAAATTCTTACTAGAAGCCATTACCTCACTTAGTAAATATCCACTGAAAACATAAATTGTAATCCCTTTTATAATTTATTCAATTAATTATTTCAACCTTCAAGATAAAATTCTGAAACAATACACAAATACTAGCTGTGTGCAAATTGCTAACATTCTTTCTGAATCTGTTAAACAGAACTAAAAGTATATGTGTGTACACAGAGCTCTGTGGAAATTTAATTACTTCACTTACACTGTGAATGCCAACACCTCATCACCCTCCAGACTTTATGCCAGCACCCACCTGGGTCGTCCATTTTCAATCTCATACAGGCCATTCTGGCTCTTCCTCTCCACATGCCCGTCCTTTTCATTGAATTTGGGAGAAAAGTTGCTTTCACTGCAATGCAAAATAAAATAATGATTAGATACCACCTACGGCTTAACAATG
>LOJH01007117.1:4980-15924 GCA_001685095.1 Ellobius talpinus
CTCTTCTGGCCTTCAGGCATACAGACAGAATGTTGTATACATAATAAATAAATAAATAAATATTAAAAAAAGAGAGAAGACTCAAAGTCAAAAGGAGGAGGGCTGTGAAAATGTTAAGATTCATTCCCTGGAGCCGGGCGGTGGTGGCTCATGCCTTTAATCCCAGCACTGGTGAGGCAGAGGCAGGCAGATCTCCGTGAGTTCAAGGCCAACCTGGTCTACAGAGTGAGTTCCAGGACACCCAGAGCTACACAGTGAAACCCTGTCTCAACAAAACAAAACAAAACAAAACAAAACACAGCAAAAAGACTCATTCCCTGGGGGAGACATAAACAACATCTCCTCCTCCTAAGGTCCCAACTTCACCCCAGGAAAGCAAGAGACAGAAAGAGGGCTCTGTCCCATTGATTCTTTAGAAAAATTATTACTATTATTATTGCTCCTAGTAGTAGTAATATCAAGACAGAGTCTTATGTAGCTCATATTGCCTTGAACTTGCCGTGTAGCCTGAAGGTGACCTTGAACTTTGATCCTCCAGTCTCCATCTCATGAGTGCTGCGATTATAGGAGGGTACCATCCTTGGTTTAAGCAGTGCTACAGTCTAGCCCAGGGTTTCATGTATGCTAGTCAGCTCGAGCTAGGTCACACCCCTGGCGCTATCCTGTCTTTTATGAAAGCCCTAATCCCTTATAAGAGCTTCACTCTGAGGACCCAATTTAACCTTTGTTACTTTCTTCAAACACAGTCACTGTAGGGCTATATGTTTGTTTTGGGGGCACAGTTAGTTTAGGAACTTCTGCCACTAAAGCCATGACAGTCTCTTTGCTGTGCTGCTCTGTCCCTTACCTCATTGTAGACTTGTAGGGGATGTAAATCCCTGAGCCAGGTTTCTACAGAGTCTGAGGAACTTGAATTATTGTTGTATAAACTTGGGTCCTTTGACCCTAGCAAGTACCATGTTGGAGAACCCTCTCCCAAGGAAAAGAGCATATATATGTTCATCACTGCATGGACACGCTCACCCTGTACGGACATGCTTACCTCTTCATGGTCATGCTAACCGCTGCATGGGCATGCTCACCTCTTCATGGTCATGCTAACCACTGCATGGGCATGCTCATCGCTGCATGGATGTAAAGAAGACAACCAGGTAGGTACCAGAAGATATGGATCATGGCACACAACTCATTATATGTCTATTTTATTAAAACTTTACCTTCTAACTTTATGACACAGCTTGAATGCAAACTGTCTCTCACAGGCTCTGAACACTCAGTGCCCAACTTACCATACTGGGAAGTTGGGAAGTCTGGAACCTTTAGAAGGTGGAACCTTGCTGGAAAGAAGTAAATCACTAGGGGTGGGTCGTGGGGGTTTGACCCAGCCCTACTTCCTGTTGCACCCTCTGCTTCCTGACTGCAGGCAGATACAACATGACTGACCAGCTGTCTTCTGCCGCCATGCCTTCCCCATCATGAGTGCCTGTATCTTTTCAGACCAGGAGCCAAGATAACTTGGCCTCTACTTCTCAAGGTGCATCTTGTAGGATATTTGGTTATAGCAATGAGGAAGCTATTACACTTGATGACTATGGAACACAGCCATTTTACTACATTGTTTGGGGCAAAAAAGTTCTCCTGTAGAATAAATGAAGTTATTTGAAGGATTTAAAAAAAGTTCAGCTGAGCAGTGGCAACTCACACCTTTAATCCCAGCACTCGGGAGGCAGAGGCCAACCTGGTCTATAGATCAAGTTCCAGGACAGCCAGGACTACACAGAAAAACCCTGTCTTGAAAAACAACAACAACAAAAATTCAAGATTTTTAGTTCAAGCACAGACGTTTTTAGGGTTGTTCTCTAGACTGGGGTGACAGGGTCTAGGACAAGCAGCTTCCTGGGCTCTGCATCCTTAGACCAGTTCTTCCAGCAGGCTCTGCCCACAGGTGTCTGCCTTTAAAAAACACTTAGGATATTGGGCATGGTGAAGTCTTTAACCTAAGTACTTGACAGGCAGAGGCAGGTGGATCTCTACAAGGTTAAGGCTAGCCCAGCCTATATAGTGAGTTCTAGGTTAGCCAGGGCTGCGTAGTGAGATTCCGTCTAAAAATATACAGATGCCTGGGCCGATCCTTGACCAAAAGAATCAGACTCTGAGGGCGTGTGATTCAGAGCACTTGTGTGGCATGGAGGAAATCACGTCTCAGCTGTAAACCCAGCATCCAACTGATGGCAAGATTTTGTGGCTGGGGTGGGGGGTGAGGCTTCAGCTAAGGAGTGGAACCTCCCAGAAATGGGCCCCCACACCCCTCAGCTAAGGAGCGGCACGTTCATTTTCCTCCTGCTTAGGATAATCTGGCCTCCTGGTGACCCCACACAGATTTCCGTAGAGAGAGTCATAAGGCTGAGGAGCACTAACTGGGTCGATCCCATTTCCATAGCATCTCAAAGCAGACACCTCTCTGGCTCCTCCTCCATATTAGTAACTTATCCTGCCATCCCTAAATTAGCCCGTGCATAGCCATATGCATGTCAGGGAAGCAGTGACTGATGGCTTGTCCCAAAATGGAAATGCAGATGACAGAAGTTGCTCGTAAAATAGCCCAGGGATTATTTTTAAGACCTCACGTGAGAAGCTCGGTCTGGGCAGGAAAAGAAGCCAAGTGGCCTTGACCCAGGCAAGCTGCCACGGGATGGCTCAGCAGCCCTGAGGGGCGAGGCAACACGCTGCTGGTAAAGCAGTCTAGACACCGCTGCCCCCACACTGGTCTGTGAGGTCCTGGAATCCTGCGCCGGCTCCATACACCCCAGTGATTGCCACAGCACCCAGCAGGATGCAAGGCACAATCAGGATTCAACTGACAGGTTTTTCAGGAAAGATGAGGCAAGCCAGCCTCATCTCATTGAGGCTAATGAGAGGTACTTGCCGGTACCTACTGAGAGGCCCCTCCGGTCCCTCCTGAAGATGGGGGTGAGAAGAGCAGACAGGATGGTAGCAGACTGGCCTCTTCTGAGCTCAGGCACCGGCAGTTAGAAAAAGGGCATGGAAGGAAGCTGTGTCTTCAAGGGAAGAGGTATGTTGCCATGACTGTCTTGAAAGTAAGATCTCCATGCAAAGCCTTTTCGAAGGAAGAAAGCAAATATGTCAAGGCCCCTTGGATTCCCTCACCTGTCAACAATGTTTGGAATGTCAGTGTTGGGCAGCGTGTTGAGAACAAGGCTATACAGCCATGGCTTGCCTCCCTGGTGGAGGATACCATCCAGCACGGAGGCAGACTCAGGGGTGAAAAATTCCAGCTCCATGGTTCATGAGGGGCTGGAGAGATGGCTCAGTGGTTAAGGGCACTGGCTGCTCTCCCAGAGGACCCAGCACCCACATGGCACCTCACAACTGTCTGTAACTCCCGTTCCAGGGAATCTGACACCTTCATACCAAATGCACATAAAATAAAGTTGTTTTTGTTTTTTTTTTAAGAAGATGGTACCTGAGAAACTCCAAGACTCAGAGGAGGTGCACAGATCTTCCCCGAGGGACGGAGCAGTCACATTGGGCCATCTCCATCCAGAAGAGTCAGGGAAGGGCAACCTTCTGCTCTCTGATAGTGGGATCACTTCACAGTCTGGCCAAGTGGTCTTGACTTTAGGGAGTGAGGGAAAAAAGCCCCCAGTTAGAAAGTGTGGAGGACCCAACAGGATTATCAAAAGGGCTGTATGGTCCTAGTTCATGGTGAGGTAGCCTTAAACATATGCCCTCAACAGCAGCACTCAGGGTGTCGCTGACTCCAAGGGTTGTGTGACAAGAACAAGTGGGTTTGTCTTGGCACCTGTCAGTTGTAGTGTGAGCTGGCTGAGGATGGAGAGCCATGTTTGATACCAGCTAGTCACCTCTTCTAATTCAGCAGTTCATGGCAAGTCTCAGTTAAAAGCCGGCCCTGGCCAGAAGAACCTCATTCCCTCAGCACACGCATGCTCTTCCCGGTAACGGTAGAGATGCTTGTCACTGTCTGAAGTTTAATGGCAGGTGTTGCTCTTATTTTTAGCCTTGAGTTATGATCATTAGGCTATTAATACAAAAGGAGATGTTTTAAATGTGGGATGCGCTCCTGTTCTTCCAGATGGAGACGGCCGCTGTGTGGCAGGTGTTTACACTTATTCCGGAAGTCTGTTCTTTCTGTCCGTTTCCCTTTGCCAGAGGCTGCCTTACAATCTTTCCTGGGCTGGGATGAATGTCAAGTTCTTCATTTGCATCACGCAGAACATGAAACTGTGCCAGAGAAAAAGGTTATTTGACTCAGGCATCTCAGTGGAGCACGACAGCGATGCTTACCTCCGCTCAGATGGGTGCTCTGCTCAGTGACCTGTGGCTTAAACCACTCCCTCTGGGTGACTGAGTTAAGACTTCTCATGGGGGCTGGGCAGGGTAGACCACATCTTTAATCCAGAACAGCCGCACAGAGAGACCCTATCTCAAAACAAAACAAAGAAGCAAAAATAGATTCCTCACAGTCACCTCCTTGCAGCTCGCCTCACTGAGGCAACAGCTCTAATCTGAGCACTGCCTTAAGAGAACAACTGTGTGCTCTGTTAGGTCACAGGTACAATTCAAGAGCTCCATCTTTGTAGAGCTCATGAATAGAGTTTCCATTTCAGAACTGCGCATGAAGGTGACTGGTTAGGCTCGTTTATGTACACCCCCTGAATTTTTGCCTAGATCCTGTCTGTGAATAAGGCTTCAGCATTTTACACACAGTGTAATATCATTAGATATTTAAATGCCTTGTACCCTGGACGCACCACAATGAGAAGGGAGAGGCTCTTCATCAAGAGTGTTTTCAAGCTGGGCAGTGGTGGTGCACACCTTCAGTCCCAGCACTCAAGAGGCAGAGGCAGGCGGATTTTTGAGTTCAAGGCCAGTGTGATCTACAGAGTGAGTTCCAGGATAGCCAAAGCAACACAGAGAAACTCTGTCTTGAAAAGCCAAAAAGAAAAAAAAAATTTTTTTCTTAAATATGGCCGGAACCCACTCTGGGAAGCCATTAAAGTTGTTTGGTATTGTTTGCAAAAGTTTTCCAGGAGGTAACATTTTTGTCCAAGATTGTACCAAGATGCACTGGGAAAGTTATGTGCCATGAGGGAGTCATTAGAGCCGAGCTGAACTGAGACACCCACAGGCATTCCTGTGTGTGGGAAGCTGTCAAGGGCAGTTTTCCCTGAGCCTGAGAGACATTGGCGACTCCCTCCTCCAGATGAGGAGACTGATGGTGGTCCTGTGGCCGGTCCGAAAACTAGGGTAAAACCGGAGCTAGCCACGCTGCGTGTCAATATTCTGCTCCTGCCCACAAAGGGGGCATGTCACCTGCATGGAATGATTGAGGAAGTACTGTGTGCGCTAGTCTGGGTTACCGATTAACCGTGCAGCTGGGGGTGCCTATCAGGAGCCCTCATGAGTGAGATTAGGACCCCAACAAAGGAGGCTCAAGAGGGATCGCTCACCCCTTCTATCACGACATTGCAGTAAGAAGGTACTATCGCAGTCTCCCCTCAGACTGGCAGTGAGACTAAGTGAGCTGCCTTTCTCACAGATCTCCTGCCGCAAAGGTTCCAGGGGTTCTGCTTCATATCCTGTGTTCTGGGCTAGCTTAATGAGCAGTCAATCACCTTCTCCAGTGTCAGTAGTCACCATGCTAGAAGGAGAAAGGCATGGCTGTAGTCCTGTTCATTTTCCCAAGGATTCCTGTCACTTGCCCCGTGTTAGTTAGCTAATCTGCACCCTCAACTTGACTGGATTCTGAGTCACTGCAGAAATACACCTCTGTGTGTGTCTTTAAGGAGGTTTCCAAATTTTTTGCTGCGGAGGAAATGCCCACCCTATGTCAGGGGCCACGAGGCCACAGGCTGGAATACCAGCTTCATCCCTCTGTGCTTCCTAACTGTAGACAATGTGAGCATCCTCAGGATCCTGCCACCATGCCATCATCACCACAATGGGTTTGTAAGTCTTTCCTTCTTGACATTGTTTTGGCCAGAGTAAGGAGAAAAGCAACCGATATGCACTTTCTCTCAGAATGTCAGTTATCGAGGAGGGGTCTGGGAGCAGAATGACTACAGGAAGACAATTACTGTCTACCTCATAAGACCACATACGTGTCCTCTGGGGGTCCCAGGACAACTGACTATTTGATTGTCACCCTGGGATGGAGGGTAGGCACCCCACAGAGAGATGATATGTGGTCAGGGGTAGAAAATACTTTTACTTGCTCAGACCCCTGGGATCCCTACATACACACTCACACAGAAACATGCACAGAGACATACACACACAGACACACACAAACATATACACAGAGACATACACACACAGGCACACACACAAACACACACACAAGCACACACAAACACAGATACAGACACAGAGACAAAGACACACATACACGCACACAGATACACACACATAGGCACACAAAAACACACATACACACACAGAGACATACACACACAGACACACACAGGCACACAGAGAGACATACACACACAGACACACACAAGCACACACAAACAGATACACAGAGATATACAGACACAGGGTCAAAGATACACATACAGACAGACACACACAGACACACATACACAAGCACACACAAACAGAGACATACAGACACAAAGACACACACACAAGCACACACAGAGACACAGAGACATACACACACAGTCACACACAGAAACATACACACACAGACACACATACACAGAGACATACAGACACAGAGACAAAGACACACACATGCACAACACTAAGCTTTCATTTTTTGGAACTTATTTTGCTTAGACTTTTTTTTGTCATGTAGCCCAGGCTGTCCTTGAATTAATTCATTTTGTAGCCCAGAATAACCTTGAACTTCTCTGACCCTCTGTCTACCTCCAGAACGCTGAGATTATAGGTATGTGCCATCTTGTTTAAGGGGGGCTTGGGACCAAATCGAGGGCCTCATGGATGCTAGGCAAGCACTCTACCTAAGCTAAGCTACATCCATAGCTCTGTTCTGACTAGATTTTACAGGCCGGTGCCTGGAGGGCTGGCTGTGGTCCCTGCTGTGGACAATCCGAAGCTCACACAGAAACGCCCACTGAGAACCTTTGGCTCAGGGCCAGGGGTTGTTGATAAATGGTTCTTTTTCCCTGGCCTGGGCTCCTTGGCTGCCCTGTGTCTTTCTGCAGTCCCGCCCTGCAGGGGCTGTCTGCAGAACCGAGTGGGAGCCACAGGCCAGCACACTTCCATGTAAATGCAGCGTGGGTCTCAGCTGCTATTTTCAGATTCCAGTGATCTCAGCCGCTGCTGGATGAAAAGAAGACGATTTTTTAGACTGAAACTGTACACTTTCCCCTTCAAAGTCATGGCAAAGTCTTCTTCATTCATGAATTGAATTCCTGCTAAACCGCTCTGAAAAGCAGCGATGTGTATGCGTTTTCAGGTGGTCTCTCAAGGTACCCATCTGCAGGGCTCAGCCTGGAAGGCGAAGGGATGTGGGACAGCTTTTCTCCATGGGCCATGCAAGATTTTCTTCCAGTGCTTTGGTACATTGAGCTAGGAGTGGAACCATCACCCCTTGAGGCTTCCCGCACTGAGTGCCTGGTAGCCACGGGTTGGGACTGCCACTGCCCCATATGAGTCCTCAGAGGCACCTTCCATAGGCAGAGAAGGGTGGGTTTTTAAAAGAGTTTGCTTATTTAAAAAAATTCTCAGCTGGGTGGTGACGGCACACCTTTAATCCCAGCACTCAGGAGGCTGAGGCAGGCAGATCTCTGAGTTTAAGGCCAGTCTATCTACAGAGAGAGGGAGAGAGAGTTAGTTCCAGGATTGCCAGGGTTACACAGAGAAACCTGTGCTGAAAAAAAAATCTCACAGCAGGGCAGCTGTACATACAAACTCACAGCAACTGTGACAGGATGCACAGAGCTGCAAGTTCAACCCGGACCAAATCCCAGCATGAAGAAAGGAGGTGGGCACAAAGAGAAGCCCCAGTCCCAGCTTCGGTGGGCACAAAGAGAAGCCCCAGTCCCAGCTAAGAAACTTTGGGCAATAGAGAGTTGCCAGGAGATGGAAAGGAAGCCAGTGTTGGAAGAGAAAAATAGCTCCTGGTCACAAGAACAGAACCTCTAGCCCGGGTGGAGCTGAGCATCCTGGCTGGGCTGGTTCAGTCGTTTTGACTTCAAGACCATCCCTACAAAGTCGGCAGGTTCACCTTAAGCCATGCTGAAGAGGTGGGCAGAATAACTAGTCCTTTAATGAGACACTGAGCTTTTCCTTCTGGAAATTCCTGCCCCCAAGATAGCAGCTTAGAGACCACAGCCGTGTGTGTGTGTGTGTGTGTGTGTGTGTGTGTGTGTGTGTGTTCAGTTTGCCTGTTTTTCCTTTTCCTTTCTTCAGTTTCTTTTCTAGTGCTTTCCTAACACTGGGTTCTCTATTTCCCCAACAATTTGGGCTTCCTTGGTCTTTCTTTAATGTTTCTCTCCCCATCATATGTTTGCCCTTTATGCTAGGTTAAGGCATGGCTTTTCCCTTCTCTATAAGTGTCCTTTGTCAGGTATTGTGTCCTAGCAACATGTAAAACAACTAATACAGTCTCCAGTCCTAAGAAATCCAGAGCAACATGGACTGTCTGGAGGCTTTTCCTAGCAGAATGAAGACTTGGCTGGAAATAATCATTTATGTTGTACTTGGGTTTTTTTTTTAAATAAAAATTTATTTCAAAGAGCAGATACATACAACCAAGACGACAAATGGCCACGGAACAATTATAGTTTGTCTTAATAAATAACAAAAATCCCATTTATATCTCTTAAAATCTATATAACACATTATACATTTAAAATAAATAATCCCTGTGGGTCTAGACACAGCCCAGGTGTCTGGGGTAAGAAGGATGGCTGGGTGGGACCCATTGCTCCTGGTACCCAATGAAGTCCCCTCCCCAGCCTCTGCTCTCTATCCTGCAGGGGACCGCAACACATGCTGGTTGGTGCTTTGGGACTGGCCTTCCTAGTACTCCTGTCTTGTTGGGGCTTATTGCTTCACAGTTGTTTACATCTTGACGGGAACAGTTTCCTGGTTGGTTCTGAGCATGGGTCTTCGTAACTGATGGGGGTGGGGGGGTTCCATCTCGGGCGCTCTCCTGCTATTCTGCAGCTGTTGGTTCGTGGATGGGACATTTGTGGCGTCCTGTCCTTTCACCCTGCACATTCGGGAAGCGGGAGAGCAGGATGACCTGGGCTCACAGGCTATATAACATTCTGCACTAGGTACCTGAGAAGGGTGGGCTGCCTGGGTGCCGCAGCCCAGTTCTGCCTGTCAGCATGCAGGCTAGAGTTCAGTGGTTAGCGGGCATCGTGCACCTGCCAGGCTGGGGCTGGCTGGTCCATTGGACCTCGGCCCATTAAGGCAGTGGGACACAGCCCAGGCAGGCTCCCCACTGTCATTCTGAGCTCCACATCTGTCTATCCAGCAAGTCCCAGGGTAGCTTGTGAGTTGCTCCGGGGGGGGGATGTGCAAAGGCTAATTTTCCTTCTTAGGACAGGATCCTTCATTTCAGCTTTTCCAAGGACAGTGTATGTAAGATGGGTCCAGGCACTCCAGAGGGCTCATGGTCAGTGTTCCTTCAGCCTAAATGCAAAGGACATGGTGACAGAGGGCCACACAGCAGACGCCAAGCACACACAAAATGCACAGACCCTAAGTAGGGACAGCCCTGTGCCCTCCCTGAGATGCTTGCTGACTGGTGGGCCAACTACACGCCCTTCCCATGGCTTCTTGGTGGCAGGGAGCGAGGAGGAAGGGGGAACAGTAGCTGGAGAAACTCTCTTGGCTGGGAAGCCACGGCTCAGCAAACACCACCAAGAAGGCAGTTTCCTCACAGTCCTCTCACTGGGAGTCTGAGGAGACATTCACAGAATCGCACCCGCACAGTGGCACTTATTAGACAAGGAAGGAGAGTGACAATGTGCGCCCAGACCCGGACAAGGGGTTAGCTCTTTCCTTCCTGTCAGGCTGCCTGGAGTTGCCTTAACTCCAGAGAGGCCACAGTGGACTTACGGAGCCTGGATTCCTGCAGCCGGCCCGGGACAACTCAGTTCTTTGTGTATGAGGCGGATCAGGAACTATACCCAAAACAGAGAAAAGACATTGTCACCGTGTGAGGACAGAAGCAGAGGGCAGCTGTGGCCTTTTGAGGCTTGCTGGACTGCATGGTTCCTCTGAAGCACCCACAGGCTCATGCCGCATGGAGACACTGTCATCAGAGCAGAGACCATGCCGCCATCTGGCCTTTGGTGAAGGCTGCCTCTCACTAAGTCTTTGGGATAATTCCAGATGCTTGCCCCAAACCAGGATTGTAGCACAGACTTCAAAACCGAGCCAAGCACAAGATGCTCAATGGAAACAAGACAGAAAATGAAGGGGAGACGCCTATGAAGGGGACAGCGACCAGCAGAAAGGGGCCTGAGTGGTGTGAGCTAAACAGGAGACCAACAGTCACAAGCCTGACTGTTCCACTACCCAGGCAGCAGGAATGTGGTCCCCTAGCATCTCTGAGGAGGTGAGCTCAGGTCCCTGAGCCCTCAGCCCCTGACTGGGAAGGAGATAAAATTGGCTTATTTTAAGGAAAACAAACAAAACAAAAAAACACTGGAAAGAGGAAGGGCCTACCCGAGCTTTAGGGCATTTATTTGCATATGTATAATTTGAGGAATCCTCTCAGGCAGCCAAACTCTAAACAGTTTTCAGTGCCGGGCTGGGCAAGAGTTCAGGGTGGGTAGGAAAGCCACGTCCCCAGTCTTATATAGTCAAGGATGACCTTGAACTTCTGATTCTACTGCCTCTACCTCTCCAGTGCTGGGGTTACAGGTGTGCAGTGCTGGGGTTACAGGTGTGCAGTGCTGGGGTTACAGGTGT
>LOJH01007118.1:2164-31446 GCA_001685095.1 Ellobius talpinus
AGATCTGCCTGCCTCTGCCTCCTGAGTGCTGGGATTAAAGGCGTGTGCCACAACTGCTTGGCCTGGGCTCAACTTTGAACGCTCTTAAACCTATTCTTTCATTAAAAATAAACATCTCAGGTTCCAACCCTTTGTCGCTACACAGAGGCATTCTCCTATACACGATGCCATTAACAGAAAATGCTACATGGAAGGCGGGCACGGTGCCCAGCAGATAGGGTGTTACAGTGTGCCCATTTCCCTAAAACAACTGTCAGAGAACAAAGCAGGGTGCTTGCCTTCCCCTTGTATAGCAGCATGACCCAAGTGAGGGAAGAAAATCTCAGGAAGGAGTCACGCGTACCCACACACGCGTGCACGTGCATGCGCGTGCGCGCACACACACACACACACAGTCTTATAGACAACTTTTTCTTTATACTTCCTAAGGTTTGTTGTTTAGTTTTACTTTCTTGAGACAGGGTCTTGCTGTGCAAACCAGGCTGACCTAGAATTTATGACCCACAGCCTCACAGGCGTGCACCACCATGCCGGCTCACTTCTAAAATTTCCACGATGAGATGGTCAGTCTCAAAATACTGGGCTCCTGGACTGCTGGCCTGTGAGGGTCTAGCACGGCGCTTCACACTGGGGCACTCAGAGCACCGAGGCCTGATAGGCACTGTGATGTGCACAGCGTGCCAGCTCTCCTGCCTTGCTGACACTGGTTGTCTGTGTGGATCTCATCTACCACACTGCAGCCATGTCAGGTACAGCAATCCTGCTCAGCTATTCCCCTGACCCCTGTGGAGAACAGCGGCAGGTGTTAGCTTCCCCAGGCAAATGAAGGTCATGGGCACCATGAGGAGGATGTCTGCTCAAGGTTACAAAGGGAGTCACAGCAGCTGAAACCCAGGTTCCCCAGCACTTCGACCTTGTGACTCAGCACTGCCGACCGAGCTGGTTTTCCAGCTCAGGGACTCCCCAGGCACTGGCCGGCTGTCCGCTGGCCGGCTGTCCGAGGCTGTTGTGTGATGGTCTTCCTCCGCCAGCCTCTGAGTGGTTTAGCAGCACTGACCTTGTTAAAGTCCTCGGCTGTCGCCCTCATCTCCTTCCAGGTCTTGTTCAGCAACTGGATGCAGATTCCAAAGAGCTCTTCAAAGGCGCGGTCATGGGTGAAGAACATAGGATGGTAGTCATTGCGCCCTTCGTTTGCTGTGGAGAAAAAGCCAAGAGCATGAAGGCTCTGCCCTCAGGTACCCAGGGGCACCCATCTAGAAAGGCTGGATTCACGGCACCCAAGTCCTGAGGACAAGGAAATCAGACCACAGACTATAGCACATCCCTTCCTTCAAGGCCTTAGCTCTCCCCAGGTGTTTTCTCCCTTGTTCTCTCTCTACCTAGTTACAAACTCAGCTAACACAGAGTACTTGGGGGCTTAAGAGACACCTCAGATGACTAGCTCAGACAAAGTAGCAGCCATGATCACCACAAACTGGTATAATGGATGATAAGCTCATGGAGTAATGAAGAACAAATTGCCCATGCCTGCAGCCCTCCAGTCCCCAGCTGTCCATCATCTCTAGCTGGACACTGGCTGGCAGAGGAGGAGAGCAGACTTACGGAGCTCTCCGACCTGCAGGATCTCACAGAGCATCTTGGTGAGCTCAATGGCACTGCGACCGAATGGACACTCATGTTTATCCTCCCGGCTACTGTTCTCCAACACAATCTACAAGCAGAGAAGGAATGGGGGTTGGGGAGAGGAAGGCATGGATGGGCACCAGGACTGAGAGGCTGCCCTGCCTTTACCCGAATGTAGGTGTCCTGGTGAACTTTAGCCAGGTACAGCATGTTGTCCAAAGCCAGCATTCCAGGAGGAGTCTGGGTGAAGTCCAAGGCTGGGTTGATATGGTTCTGGAGAAACCAGGAGACCAGGTGGAAACAAGGAATGTGTGGAACAACCTGAGAGCCTCCTCCTGCCCTCCCTTTCTCCCAGCTCCACCCTAGCATGTCCAAACACCAGACTAAGGCTGACTAGTCATCCACCCCAGCAGCTAGCAGGCCAGCCCTGAGTGTGTACACAGTGCAGTTAAACCAAACTCACTCCCAGTTGAGTTGTGTTGAACCAGACTACAGTCACTCTAGCTTCATGAAAAGCAAGCTGTGTCAGTGAGTTGATTCCCACAGACTATGGGTGCCCTCCCTTCCTCTCCACTGTAGGGCAGGAGGTGGGGAGGAAGAGGACAGAAGCTAAATCTCAATACCAGAGATGAGGAGGCTCCCCATTAAGGTGAGAAGAGACCACCACAGCTAGAACCACTCTAGGTACACGGTCCCCTCCCCTCTGCTGAGGCTGGCTTAACTAATGGATGCCCAGATGATGTACGCCTACTGAGTGGCCATGGCCAAGGCGAACTGAACACACAGGTCCTCACCTCTTTCTATCTACTCCTCCAGAGCTACCACTATGGGAACTGGGGAGCTGCCAGGGCTGGCAGAAGGCCTCCTGACTTCCTGTCTAGGAGGGGGCACCCCGGATACTTACAGTAAACCCCAGCATTTTATAGTCCTTGGTATACATGGCCTTGCGCTTTTCAGTCCCGCTCCCAGGAACACTGCTAGGGTCGGACTCTGCGTCGAAGGCAATCCTTCGCAGTTCAAATATAATGTCTCTTTGAGCCTGGGAGGTGTAACACAGTAGGCAGGTCAATCAGCTACCAAAGGGAGCAAGGAAGAGAACAGCCAGTCTCTTGGGAGGGACCAGCAATGTACAGGGCAGAAGAGGGCAGCCCACACTAGCGCTGACAGGACTGACACAGACCACTTCACGCAGCACTCCCAGCACACAGAGGGTGGAATGACCACAGCCGAGAAGAAATAGCACAACTTACACCAGGAAGGCCCCTAGCACCTGCCTGGTCATTGGGATCCATCTTAGTCATCATTCTTTCTTCCAGAAGGTTAAAGGTCAGGACTTGAAGGACATATAGCTGATGGGCCATCTCTGTTTTGATTGGACGATTCCCCCGGATCACATGCTAGAAAAAGCAAAGGCAGGAGCAGGGCTCAAAGGACTGTCTCTTCCTGAAAAGTCACATCCACACTGGGGGCGGGGCAAGTACACAGGACAGGGATCACCTCTTCCCTCCACAGAGCCTGCATGCTCTCAAAGGGGCTGGAGTGGAAGGGGGCTCCACCCAGTCAGAGCAGGTTCATGCAGGCCTTCCTCTCCACTCTTGGGCAGGGGAGGTAGAATGGAGGGTGAAGGCCCAACCTAGACAACAGAGGGAGGGAGACACACCATCAAGGTGAGAACAGGCCACCAGACCTAGACCCACCCAGGCTTGCACTACACGGGACTGAAGCCAGGGCAACAGCCAGTGCATGGAAGAGGACCACTGGCAGACAGGCTTTCCAGTCTATCACTTTAAATGATACGGAGCCACCTATAAGGAGGGCCATTTGACTTTCCTATCCAACCTCACACCACCCTCCTAGTCCTTTCTCTCCTTGCCTCTCCTGTCACCCCATGTAAGCCCTGTACCCCCAAACCATGCCCCTGACTATCATTGAGTATCCTCTCTATCCTCCCACTGTGGGCCCATCAGCTTCCTTTGACCTGATGCCCTCTCCTCACCTTCTCTCACCTCCCAACTGTCTTTCTCCCTGCCTGTCTTGGCTAATCAGCTTGGGTATCTCACATGGGTCTCTCAACCCCTGTCCTTATCCCCACAACACCCTGCTTTTCCTCCTTGCTCCCTGGACTTCTCAACCAATACCCCTGCCCCACATCCTGAATCCTGTCACTCTGGGTTCTAGTCCAGATTCTACTATGTCCTACTGTGTCTATCAGGTCTTACTCTATAGCCCTGACGTCATCTAGAACCTCTCTGTATGTGTAGCAGCCACTAGTCACTTTGTGGGTATTTGTGCTTGTGGCCCAGTCACAGCAGCCACCCTCTAAGTGCTTGACAGGTTCTCCGTGGCTCGGGCCAGCAGCACAGCACAGACTTCCACACAACCCCGCCCTAGCACTAACTCTGCCAAGTTCCCCTAACTCGACCCCCCCATCAGCTCTGACTCTAGACCAGCCTTTTGGAACCTATGCAGTACAAACTGATGGCCCTAGGCTCACATGGCTAGTGAACACTGGCCAGGTCCAAACTATGGTATGCAGAGTCTACAATACACCAGACCAGGAAGCCTTAGTGTGAAAAGAGAAGGCTGGCATGTGTCATGATGCTTCATGAACACATCTGCTGCGTGCTGAAATGTTTCAGGTATCATGTGTTAATTACACCGGACATTTAGCTCCATCTCTCCCATCTCAAGACCACGCCAGGCTTGAGTTGCATTTCCCCCAGCTGGGCCTATCCGAGACCTCATCCTCAGCTGTGGACCTCAGGTGGTCTGCTGTTTCGACATCTCCGCTGCCCAGTATAGTTGCCACTGAAATGAAACTCATCCATTCAGACCCCTGGTCCTTCCAAGCAGCATCTTCTCGGGACAGACCTTCTGTAAGTGGAATGTGTATCTGCCCAGCTGCCCTCAGAACAAAAGTTGGAAGTCTCCTGCCCTCGATCTCCTGCTGACACGTGCCCTCTCCATCTCCCTACCATGTCTCTTGCTAGCTGAAGCCCAGCTGTCCACTCAGCACCCCCCAACGTCATGCTCTGTTCTGTTCTCATAGCCAGGGGCTCTGCAACCCTTGTCTCCTCTACATCTCCTCTTCTACCTTGCCCCAAATTCCTCAACTGCCCACTCTCTCTACCACCCTACTGCACCCGTGTGTCCACCTCTGGTCCCTCCTCCTCACATCTCTCCCTCACTCATGAGATGGCTAGGAAGAGAGGTGGACATCAATGTGTTCTTGGGTTTTTGTCCCCTTCCTCAGGTGAAAAGGGAGGTGGGCGCTCTACCAATGCCACAGCTCTCTGGGGTCACTCAGAGGCTTATCCACTGCCTGGGAGATCAGTTCAGTCCTGTGGCTCAGATGTCTACTCCGAGGGATTCTCTTCTAATCCATCAAGCTAAGTCTCAAACTCAGTAGACTTTCCTGAGAAGTGCCTCCTCACACCCACATGAAGAGGGGGTACCTCGGCATGTTTTGGAGTGCCCACAAGAATGCACAGGAGACTGTGCACCCCCTACCCTGTAGGGGCAGTGTTCAAGTATTTGCTGGGAGCAGGGGTTGCAATGAGCTGGGGACCCAGTCACGCCAGGTAAAGCCAGAAGACTCCGCAGGTTTGCTCAGATACTCTCTCTCTCAAAAACACACACACACCTATATACATGCCACAGAAGTTTTCCAGATGCTGTGCACCCTGCCAGGCATGCTCTATGCATTAGCTCCTTCAGTCCTCACACCTAGCTAAGCAAATCAAAGCCCAGGGATTCGGGGTCAACTGCTCAAGATCATAGCAAACTGGAAAATGGCTAAAGCCCACCATCAGCACCAAATCTTTATGCTTGACTCTGATGTTTATTACCATCATTGCTGTCTGTTTTTTTCTTTGTTTTTGACAGCTAATAAACTCTCTTCCTTTTAGCCCCAATCTCTGATCCCCTCCCCACCCCCACTTGCTGCCTTCCCATACCCCACATCACCACCATGGTGACAAGAATGAAGACCTCCTTCCAGACTCCTCTTCAACCCCTCAGCAGGTGCCCAGCTCCTGCAGCATGGTCTGTGGTGACCTAGAAGCCAACCACCATCTTGAATCTCAGCCATGCCAGGAGGGAGACTAAAGCCTGACCTGAGCAGGTACTCAGTACAGATCTGCACCTAGTTCCACCCTGCACTGCTGGGCTCTGGGGTCAGGCTGGGTAGCTTGCCTGTGTACCTGATACTTGCAGCTCCTTGAAAGGCTTCCTGACCCCTCCCCCGCAAAGTAGATCTCACAGGCCCTGCCTTCTCCTGGCCATGGCTGTGCTGGACCCCACCTTTCCTACCAGAGCACAAGGTTGAGAACAGGTCCGCCGCCCTCAGCTGTTAGTGCCCTGTATGCCCCAGGTTTCTGAATTTCTGAGCTGTTGCTGGTCCTCCTTTTTTTGTATTTATTTAACAGTTTTGAAGTCATAACAAGCAGTAGAGATGGCTTTCACCTCTTCTCCCTGGAAGGGTCGCAATCTCTTAGCTGCAGTGGGGATATGTAGTGGTTTGAAAGAAAATGGACCCCAAAGGGAGTGGCACCATTAGGAGGTGTGGCCTTGATGGAGGAAGTGTGTCACTGTGGAGGCGGGTTTTGAGGTCTCGTATATGGTCAGTCACACCTGTTGAGACAGTCTACTTCCTATTGCCTGCTATCAACGTGTAGAAGCAGCTCCTTCTCCAGCACCATGTCATCCTGCACACCAATATGCTCCCTTCCATGACAATAAAGGACTGAACCTCTGAAACTGTAAGCCACCACCTGAATTAAATGTTTTCCTTTATATAAGGTGCAGTGGTCATGATGTCTCTTCACAGCAATAGAAACCCTAACTAAACAGGATGGCTTCCCAGAGGTTTCAGAATGATCCAGCACCTTAAAAAGTAGTAACAGTGAACCTGTTCTGTGCCCCCCGCTGGCAATAATCAGAGCCCCCCCCAATGGAATGAGGACTACCAGCAACAGCAACCAGCATTAACAAAAGGCAGTCACCAGGAACTCACATTCAGGATTATGGAGCGAAGGTGCTTCTGTGCAAAGGCGTTGGCCATGTCCTAGGGAGGGAAGCAACAAACAGGTAAGGCAGGTGGTACCTGGGACTGCTGTCAGGGGACAGTGTCCTCGCAGCCTTGAAGGTTTTCCTTCCAATTGAAAGTGAAGAAAGCCACCGACCATCACATTTATTTGACTCTAAAAGTTTCCCTGATTCTTTTCACAAGTGCAAATGGACTCAGACAGTTTCCCTTCAAACAGGCACAATAAACTGAACATCTTCACAGGGGACTAAGATTGCTTGAGGACAAGACACATGTTACAAGGATGCTGGTGATGGACACTGCACGCGGAGCACACAGCAGTACACACACCGCTCCAGGCAGATGGTCACAGCTGAAGAACCCTGAGCAGCACTCTCCTCCAAGACCAGGGCCCTGGGCCAGCACCAACGCCTGGTTACTTGTTTAGAGGGGCATGCTGTGTGCCTTTGGGTAATCTTTCACAATGGACTCAGCTTTCCCATCAGATTTGGCTCAAACTTTGACAGTAACATTTTATTTATTAAGTATCCAGAAATAAAATATCCTAAGAGATGCATCCTCCATGGAGATTTTTAAGGGCCTGTCAGTAGATTCTGACGTCTTGTAAAAAGATACATGAGGGGCTACAATGACAATCATGCAAGCTCCTCCTCAGTTCATTGGGGATCACTCTGCCATGACACTGTCACCCTGAGGAGCTGCTGAAATTTCACCTAAACAAAATGGTCCCATATAAGGATGCTTCCAATATTATCACAGCTTTTCTCAATTTCTCAGTCCCTTCCTTCTAATACCAGCATTGTCTTAGTGATATTAATTACAGAGACTCCCTTCTAAACTGCAGCCTTGGCCACCTTTAGAGACGACTGTAAGTCAGTGGGCCTGAGGGAGCTGCTGCTCCTGTGTGCTCCCTCCTGTTTCTAAGCCTCTGTTCATGTTCCACATGTCTGGTCAGGAGCATCTGAGTTCATTGTGACCCCCAAGCATATCCTGGCCAGCAGAGGACGGTGCCTGGAATGTTAAATACAAGACGTTAAGACTAAACCTTAAGTGGACAACTTACAGAGAGGCACTACCAGCAGACTAGAGCTTCCCCTTGGTGCTGCATCCAGGAGCACAACCTCCTTCAGGCCCTTCAGGTGACCTCTCCAAAGCTCCCTCTAACCAAGAATAAGCACCCAAATTCTTTTTAACCTTAAAAAATTGTACATGAGTGTTTTGACTGTGTGTGTGCATGTGTGCAGTATCTGAGGAGGCTAGAAGAGAGTGTTAGATCCCCTGGAACTAGAGTTAGAAATGATTGTGAACCTCCATGTGGGTGCTGGAGTCCTCTGTAAGAGCCAGGCCATCTCTTAGATCTCAAACTCCCTTTTGTAAAATGTCTAACCCTTCTCATTATCTATCTAGGAACAGTCCAGAAAGGGCCTGGATTTACCCTCACCCTGGCTTTGGCAGCCAGGAGGTGACACATTCTTGGAATCATATGGAAGAAAGTCAGGCTGTTTCTGCATCTGATTCCAAGCTAATTCCAGACTCTCACAAAGGTGTCCTGAGGCCTGGCCACTTTCCCAGAGCAGGCATCCCTCCGTCTGTCTATGGCTCTCACCTATGGAGCCTTTCTAGCATTCCAATAAACAGACATGTCACCTTTCCAGGGCCTTGCTTCCCTGAGCAGCCAGTCCAGTCCATATGCTTCCTGTCCAGCTTTGACACCCCCTCCCCCCAAGAAGAGTCAGGCCCTCTGCAACAGCAGTGCTACTTACAGTGGCGGGCAGGTCTAGAGGGTTAAGGTGCTTGTCCTGCCAGCAGAAAGCAAAGAGCACAGAGAGAAGCAGACAAGGTGAGCGTTCGGCTTATGGTTAACACGACAGGAAGGGAGATGGTCAGAGTCACACCATCGAGACAGATAGGACAGACGGAACATGGATGCTTCAGCTCCTCCCTCTAATAAAGGAACTTCCCAGAGCCTGGTGCATGGCCCCACTTGAACTTCATTTAGTGGCTCATGATAGCGACAGAGAATTAGAAAGCCTTACTTCTGTACACTATGTATGTTTTTAGCAGAGATCTGGGACATTAGGACTGGAAGAGTGCTTAGAGCTTGTTTCATTTTGTCCTTTCATTTCACAAAAAGGGGAACTCAGACTTGGAAGGCTGATACACGGGCCTAGTCAGAGGAAGGACAAGCACTTGTCTAGGTCCTCCACTCAGGTCAGTGCCAGCCCCATTAACCAGCTGCCAGGTCCCACACTATAAAACAGGGCTCTCCTGTGACCTAAGGACAGTGCCATGATAGGGCAGACGCTGTCACCCCCACAGTTACAGGTAAACGACTAAAGATGAGATAGGAAGAGCTTGTCACGACCACCTGCGCCACACAGCTGATGAGCAAGGGATGGAGGCTGAGGACGTAGATCAGGGACTTCCACAGGTGAAACTTGGTGCCCAGTCCCATTTCAGCCCCAGTGGCAGTCAGAGGGTCTCCCCTTACCCCTTCCTCTTCTCAGTCCTCTAGCCCAGGAATTAGCAAACTAAAGGCATATTGGGTGTGTTGTCTGTGTAAACAATTTGACTGGAAGACAGCTGTACCATTGTTTACCTCCTGTCTGAAGCTGCCTTTGGCTACAACAGCCGAACTTGACAGGCTGCCACAAGTAAAAAAATATTTACCTTCCAGCCTTCAGAGGAAACCCATCAGAACTCTGCCCTGATCCCAAAAGCAGCAGGTCACCCATCTCCCAGTTCCTTCCTGGGGCTTCCTTAGCAAAAACACCCTACGGGGCTCTGGTGGGAAATGTTGGGAGGGAGCATTTGGGAACATGGCTGGATCCCTCTCTTTGCCCTGAAAAGCAGGCACTGTAGCATTTCTCTCAGAAGAGCCCAAGAGAAAAGTTTGGAAAGGCAGCTACAGACCTGTCGCTTGTCTTCCGGGGCCTTCAGGAACAGTGCGTTAATCAGAGCGATGGCGTAGGTCTGGATCTCCTGATTAGAACTGTGTCAACAGAGACAGAGGCAAGGGAATCAGGGGACTGCAGAGCAAGAGGATGATGCTCACAGACAGCTTAAAACACTTGCAGATTGTGATCAAACAATGACCTGGGGCTAAGTCAGAAAAGCATTTTGCGCAGGCGCACACATGACCCCGTAATTCACGGGAGGGATTTTCCAAGATAGTAATCAGGAAGCTATGCATGATTTATTGATGAGCTGTTACACTAGAGTCCTATTAAAAAGACAAGAATGTTAAGTAATCCAAATGCTCTCACTGGGGGCTGTTTAATATGCGAGACTCCTAAGGGCCTCCTAAAAATCTTGCTTTGGGGTGAAGATTATTAACCTGGGACTCAGAGATGGGTTTGGAGTATCTGTGAAGCCCAGATATGGTACAGAGAGTATCTAGCTGACTGTGTGTGACCTTCTCAAGGGGAGAAAAGCTCAGCTGGTACTGGTTTCCACAAACATCTGGGATGTAGAACAGGGTTAGAAGCATCCTTGCAAAAGAGCTTGATAAGGGAAAATGTTCAAGATGAATTATTCAGCCAGAAAAAAGGAAGAAAACGTAGGTACATATGAATGTAGAGCAAGATCTAAATTTTGGTGAAAACATACAAAGGAAAAAGCTACGGGGACGTTCAACTTCGTGTTCAGCAGTGGTCCTGTCTGGAGTGGGATGATGAGCAAATAATGTACTATGTTTTTCCATATTTTCAAAGTTTTGACTACAAATTTATCTTACTTTAAGTAAATAAAATAATCATAAGCATTTCCCCAGAATCGTATAATGCTGGCTTGGGGCTTCCATCTGCCACACTGTGGGAGCCTCTTGTAGTTTCCTCCAGAGGGCCAACAGCTTCCTGGTCAGGAAGGTCCCTTGCTGAGCATATGTACACTGGTGACAGTGTAGGCTAAATATTCATGACAGAAGTCTAAGAAATGTCACAATTCTCTACTGTTCTCAGGGAGAGCAGCTAAGGTCCCCTCCAATTCAGAGAGGAGAAAAGAGGAGTAAGGTTGCCACGACCCATAAAATCTCTATCCAGAGTCTGTGATCTCTCTATCCTGGCTCTTAGAGTATGAAAGTTGAGGCTGAGGAATCCTTTTTAAAAAAGACAAGATGACGCCAGGGGTGGTGGTACCCACCTGCAATTCCCAAATGTGAGATGTGAAAGGAAAAGGAACATGAGTCCAGGGCCAGTCTGGAGAGCATGAGTCCCACTCCTCCTCCCGAAACACCAGTGACAAGGTGGGATCAGGGCACACATATGTGTGTTCTAGATTAATGGGGAAACGGGTTAGGAGCACTGCTGGGTTGTGCTGGCTAGCTTTATGTCACTTGACACAAAATAGAGTTACCTGAAAGTGGAGAACCTTAAAAGAGAAAATGTTTCCATAAGAACGGGCTATAGGACATTTTCTTAATTAGTGATCGATGGGGGAGGACCCAACCCATTGTGGGTGGGGCCATCCCTGGCCTGGTGGTCTTGGGTTCTATAAGAAAGTAGGCTGACCAAGCCAGTAAGCAGCAGCCCTCTATGGCCTCTGCATTAGCTCCTGACTGGATTCCTGCTCTGTTTGAGTTCCTGTCCTGACTTCCTTTAATGATGAACAGTGATGTGGAAGCGTAAGGCAAACAAACTCTAAACTCCCCAATTTGCTTTCAGTCATGGTGTTTATAGTAACCCTAATTAGGAGAGAAACTGGTCCCAGGAGTGGGGTACTGCTGTGACAGACCTGTCCATATATTTCTGGGAGGACTGTAGAAGGACTTTAGAACTTTGGGCTAGAAAAACCATTGAATGTTCAAAGCTTGGAGAGGTGTTTTGTGGGAGCCTGGAAGCTAAGAATGCTGAGAGAAATGCAGAGGCTGACGACCTGGCTTGTCAAGTTCCAGAGGGAGGCAAAACTGCCAGTACATCTGTGTGAAGAAGCTGTGTGTCTGCTCAGCTGGAGCTGAAGAATCAGCTGTGATTAGCAAGAGACCAGAACCATTGAAGCGAAACCGTTGCTTTACTGGGACACTTGATGCTGGTTTGTTGAAGCTGAGAAATTAGCAGTGACTAAGAAGAGACCAGCATCACTGAGATGAAATTTTCTGGGAAGTGTTTCCTGAGAGCACAGGGAAGCTGTGTTCCAGAGGCAGCCAAGGTTGTACCTCATGTTGGCAGCCAGACTTGGTAATGTGTAAGACTCACCCAGGTGGTACTGGTTTTAAAGGCATGAAGGAATATTGGAGAGCACCAGAGGCATGGCACCGTGAGAGGCCAGGAGAGGCATTGGGGAAGGTGCAGCTGGAGTGCAGTGGAAGCCCCATGACTGACAGGGCCATGCAGAGAAGTTGAGGCATGGCACTGTGAAGAGAACCTATTGGTGAAAGCGCAGCCCAGCTGCAGCATGTGACCCCAGCATTTTGGAGATGAAAATACCACTGGATGGCCACCAAGAACAGCAGCAGCAGTGGAGTGGAGCCAACTGAAGCCCAGAAGACAAGCTGTGTGTGCCGCAGGGGGCAGAGCTGGAAAACTGACCCAAGCGCCTCAGAAGATTGTGAGTTGTTTACAGATGGAGTTTGGTGTTGCTTTGTTCAGATTGTGACTGTGCCCTGGTTCTTCCCTCTTGAAGCAAGAAAGTATTTATTTTTGATTTAACAGGAACCCACAGTTGAGAGACTTCAAACTTTTTTTAAAAAAAAAGATTTAAGACTTTTATAGAGACTTTGAATTTTAAAAGAGACTATATTTTTAAAGAGACTACTTCTAAAGTGCTTGAATTTTGTAAGGCTGTGGGATTTTTTAAGCTTGTAAAATGTTATTTTGATGTCTTTATTAATGTGTGATCTTGGGGAAAGGAAAAGTTGTGGATTCCTAGACAAAAGGTCAGTTGTGCTGGCCAGTTTTATGTCAACTTGACGAAGGCTAGAGTCATCTGAGAGAAGGAACCTCAAGTGAAAAAATGCCTCCGTAAGATTGGGCTGCAGGCAAGCCTGTAGAGCATTTTCTTAATTAGTGATTGATGGGAGGGCCCAGCCCATTGTAGGAGGGGCCACTCCTGGGCTGGTGGTCCTGGGTGAAGCTGCATCTACCTGTCTTGCATCTGGGAGACTATCTTAGATATATGCATCCTCAGGGCCCCACAGGGGATCTGGCCCATTCCAATCAAGGCCAACAAGCAGGAAGGAGAATCAGTGTCAATCAACAGTGTTACCACCCTTCTTTAGGCAAATTCGGCCCCTATAATCATGAATCAGTGGTGCCTGTGTATCTCCTGCCTTTAATACAGGCTAAATGTGTGTTTTGATAAAGTAAGCTTGCTAAAAGAAAAAAAAAGCAAACTAAAACCATCTGGGCTGGCCATCATGCTAGTTTTTAAATTTCCTTTGACCCACATAGGTATGGAGGGTACAGATGACTTGTACATCCAGAGATGAGAAAAACGAGGCCAAAGGACTCAAGTAGGTAATTCAAGGCCAAACCCTGGCATGCCAGAGCCTGGGTCTGAGCTGGCATCCCAAACTCACACGTAGCCCATATTTCTGGATGTTGTCACCACACTCTTGCCACCATAGTAAATGACCACCCAACAAACCAAGCTTCCAATTAAATCAAGAAGGGGCTTCAAAAATGGCTGAGTCCTTGTTTCCAGGGAACTCAGAACTTCAGATGGGCAACTGGGGATGAAATACAGTATTTTACATAAATATCATTGTCATGGGTACAAACAAGACTATCAGGCCCATAAAAGAGGGAGTGTCTAACCTTGCCTGGCAGCTGGGGTCTGAACTATGAAAAGAATTCTCACAGAAGAGGAGGAGGTGCTGAAGGAATGTGTAGGGCCAGGCAGAATTGTAAGACAGAGGATGGACTGGTCAGGGGAAGGCAGGGCCCTTACTCACACTTGCAGGTGAGAGATGAGCTGTCCCACGGTGATTTCCTCTGCTATCTTCTGGTACAGGCTCTGGCTGTTTAATACCATGCTCTCTAGGATGGCCAGGGACCGCTGAAGGATAGACACATCGACCATCGGCTGGCTCACGTACCCTGCAATCTAGATCCAGGGAGAGGCACACTGGATGGGAAATTGGAGCCGAGGAAGGCCTTGATGCTCTCTTCTCAGCACACTGCCTCTATGTGGGCAATAGAGGCCAGGTAGTTCACAACATCTGGTTTATGACTGCTCTGGCCAGTGAACCAGGATTCCCTCAGCATGGACACCTCCATCTATGTGACAGTATCCACTCAACTGTGTTTTTTCAAAATGCTTAACACCTTAATCCTTCTCAAAACAAGAGTTCAACTTGAGGTTGACCTACTGTACTGACTCTTGTATCTTATCTTTACCTGCTCTTCCACTCCCTACAGAGTTAGACCATCAGACCTGGAGAATCCTTTAGCCAAACCCCTCTTCTCAGTTCCCTCCACATACTGTCACTTCACTTCTGCCTAAATGTTTCTAATATTGGGAAGCTCTCAATGGTTCAAGCCAAAGATGTGAACTGCTAGGCAACCGACAGCCTGGTTTTCATCCAGTTTTCCGGGCTGAGACTGCCCCTTCTGGTAGCAGACAGGATGGCAGACTTGGAAGGGCTCTTCTAGCTGCTCTGGTTCATCCTATAACCAAGCAGGCTACTTGTCAGATTTGCACAAAGGAAGCACATTTGCAAATGAGATGCAGCTTTCTCTCAGAAGAGCTGAGGAAGCAGGTAGCTCAGAGACTGGCTGTTTTGTGCCAGCCTCCCTGACAACCAGTTCTGCTCTGAGCCCTGTCCTTGGTGCAGGCCCCAAGAGAGAGCAAACTGTGACTTGAGATCTTTTCCTGGGCAAGTGACAATGTCCTCTCTTGAGGCCAGGCTGTGAAAACTGAGCCACATCTCCCAGGGATGCGGTCAAGAGACAAACAAAGGAGCCACTACAAGCTGTTAAGGAGGACATTCAGCGGGCCAAGGGAAGTGAATTCATTTTTAATCTGGTGACATTTCCAACATATGATGGGTTTACCAAGAAAGAACCTACAGTAAATTGAGGAGCATCTGTTAGAGTATACAACATTCAGGAGTCCTGAGAAGATCATTGCTTGAGGATGAAAAATCCAGCCCCAGGGAATACAAAGATGACTCCTGCCAGAGACTACATACGGTCTGCAGTGCCGACTCTCCCCTTATGCCCAGAGAACGTACAGGGAGAGGGAGGAGACAAACAGAATGCTGGAGACCTCACCTGCTTAATAAAGGTGATTGAAACCATGTCCCAGGAGACAATGCCATGGTCCATGAGCTCTAAGAAGGCAGTCAGGGTGAATGCCAGCATCTCACTGTAGCTGAGACATGTGCAACACACACAAAACACAGATTCAGATCCAGGGAGCACAAGTGTGAAGGCAGCTACAAAAGGGACAGCTCTCAGTAAACACCCATGGGAAATCTGCGGAAGCAGCAGTCAGTGCCTGCAGTGTCCAGCCAGCTGCAGGGCAGACGTGGCCCAGGTACCTACACTGCAAAGTCAGTGGGCTGTAGGCACCCAGGCTTGTCTTCGCCATCTTGCTTCATCTCTGGGTTAGTCTGTTAGCTATCTCCCCAAACAAAGACTCTGTCAAAATGTAGTTTGCTGGGGGACCTATGAGAGCTTATATCCCATATTGCCCCTTTGACCGAAAGGCACCGGGGTAATGGGGACAGTCTGGGCGTGAATACACCTTTGGTTTCTGTCTGAGCAGTTGCCATGCTTGTTTTGTCTTCCCCAGCTCTAGCTTCCTCTTCTGTAAGATCAAGTTAGTCTCAGAGCATTCGTCTCACAGGGCTGTGGGAAGAGCAAGCTGATGAGGTCTGCTGTGCCCTTACAATAAGGTGGTATAAGGATTAATCGTCTGCCTTTTGTCTCTCCTTACAGATTTAATCATTCATGCAGTGGCACAGTGTTCTACAGTTAACGAGCCAGAGCCCCGTTTGCCAGTGGTAATAACGTTGCTAGCAGAACTCGGGGCTGAGTATCATTCCCATTTCAGAGAGGAGACTAAGGTTGGTCTGCTGCAGCCCAACGCTCTCCCAACGGTAGTCAGAGGCTTCTGCTTGGTGCAGCTGGAGGATCCAAGACTTTAAAACAAATGCCTAGGATTAGCTGCTTGGCTTGGCTGACAAATTTTGGGAGGTGATCTGCTGCCTGTGAGATTTCTGACTCCCTGCCTGTTAGCTTAGGCTCCACAGGCTTAGTTGGAGACCTGGGTCCCTGTCACTCACTGCTGATCATAAATAGGGCACAGCCACCTGAGCCTGGAGGGAAGCAGAGGTGTCCAGGGGTGGTGCCAAGTCCTGAGTTCCTCTTGACAGTGTGGAGCAGGGAGATGGCATCCAAAGGGAGGCACGCACATCAGGAGAGAGGGGATGGAATCAGGGAGGGCAGGCAGGTCACTAAGAAGATGACAAACAGCTCCCCTCTCTCCCCTGAACCTCATCAGGCCAAGCACTTTCTATAAGTTACAGGTCTCCTGTGCATTGGCTTCCTTCCTGACGCCCACGGCCCCTACTTTCACTACTCACCTAGTACAGCACTGGGTCACTCAACCCACAAGAGTCCCCTGGACTCTGAGATGCAGGACCCCAACATGGACGAGACCTCTCTGTATGTGGACTTGGACTTCTTGCTGACACCCAGAGGTGAGAACAGGAGCCATGTAGGTCAAGGGAAGACTTGGGCCATACTCACTGGGACAGGAGCTTGGCTCCGCTCTCCACAAGCCTCGTCAGCATGACGATGCCATCCATGTTGATGAACTCAGTAGCGAAAGTCACGTCAGCAGAGAGCTTTGCCAGCTCCTTCATGGCATCTAGCCGGGTCTCCATACTGGATGACTGGGTCCTTTCCATCAGCTGGCGTGCAGCCCGGGACTGTGAGGCCAGGGACAAAAGAGATGCCATCTGTTCCTGCAGCAGGTTACTACTGTGGGCTCGCAGCCGAGCCCCAGGCAGAGTTAGGTTTTCACGTGGCTTAGGAACTGCTAAATAAATGTTTATGGGACCAATAAGAGAATTTCCAGTATTCTGAGACTGATCTGTAGATATCTGTATCTTTTCCTTTTCTATACCCCTATAGTCTATGGATTTATTTTAAAATCACATCTCTTTTGTGTGCATGCATGTGCATGCCATATCCTGAATGTGGCAATTAGAGCATAAATTATAGGAGTAGGCTCTTTTCTTCCACCATGAGGTCCAAGGGATAGAACTCAGGCCATCAGCCTTGGCGGCAAGTGCCTTAACCAACTGAGCCATCATGCTAGCCCCTGGTCTACAGATTTTTCTTTTAATTCCTATCAAGAAGATAAAGAAAACTGGGATATCTCCTAACTGTGCAAGTCTGCAGAAGCAGATCTGGCTTAACAGGGAGTGTTTTACTGATGAGATGACAGTAGGGGGGTTCTGCTAAAAAGCTGAGCACCACTCCTGGAAGCAACGGGGGTGGGGAGGACTGGACATCATCTGTCAGAGGACAAGGGCCCTGCCCTAGAATTTAATCTGATGACCCTGATGGATCCTTCTAATTCTAAAGTGTAATAGGCCTGACTATTAAAACTTTAAAATTCAAAGTTCTAGATCACCCTTCCCCAAAAGAACCATGCTTGTGAAATGTGAAGGACGGAGGATCCAGAAGCCATGACTGTGAACAGCTTCCCAGACATGATGGCTGGTGAGGACAAATGCCTCCCACCATGGGTCCTCCCCAGGCAGGATGCTGGCCTTCTGCCATGCCCACTCATCACCCCTTGTGCTCAACTTGCTACCACACAGTCAGACTCCAGCTCACTGTTTCATCGCACACACTTTGAACGTAACACTTTTTCTGGAAAGAAGCAGGAAAAGCAGATTGCCCCAGGTCTGCTTGTCTACTCAGTGTCAGGAACCCAGTTCTTTGGAGGCCGGGGAGCGGAGCCAGCTACCCCTCCCTTGCCTCTCTGTTATAAAAAGGGGCCTGAGCCAGACAGTAGTGGCACACACCTTTGATCCCAGCACCAGCACTCAGGAGGCAGAGGCAGGCAGATCTCTGTGAGTTGGAGGACAGCCTGGTCTACAGAGTGAGTTCCAAGACAGGCTCTAAAGGTACAGAGAAACCCTGTCTCGAAAAAGAAAAGGGGGGGCTGTGCCCGTACAGGGCTCACAAATCCTTCTAACCCTACAGCAGAAAATGAGTGGACAGAGAAAATGGTCACCCACAAGACAGTCTATAGGGTACTGGTCTGCATCACACTTAGAAACTTCCATCCAAATGTCAACCTCCCTCCAGAGATAGCCTTCCCAGGCTGCTGCCCCCTCCACTTCATACAGAGGTCTACAAGATGCTCTGCACTTCTGACAACTGTCACGTGAAATTAGCAGAGCCTAGTGTGTGTTTGCAAGGGGATGGCGTGTCTCGTGGAGAAGCCCCTTCACGAGTGGAGGGAGGTGAACAGGATGCTGAGGAAACTGGCCAAGCCTCACAGGTCCAAGTCTAAACTAGGCTTGGCTGCTTTTTCAGTTGCACAACAAGTGGCAAGCTACTCAACCTAAGTCCTCAGTCTCCTTGTCTGTAAAATGGGCTACCGAGAATGCCTCCCTCTTGGTTCTTTGGTAGGATTAGCTGATACAATCAGGAGGGGTTAGAGAAACAAGGTAAGTGCTGGCTGGCACTCTTCCACCTGTCCCCTCCTAGGACAAGCTGGTCCTTCCCTCAACAAGAAAACACGGCCTTAAATTTCCTACAATGGTGACAAAGGCTGAGCGTTGGTGATCACTTCTGTGGCAAGCCTGCCTCCCTGTCCTGATGCACACTGCAACCTTATCCCCTTTCCTGGACCTTCACCCTCTCCCACCTGAACTCATCCATGGGACACACAAAAAACTGCAAGAGAAAGAGAGGGCTGCAGGACTGGGCACAAAGACCTTTCACTTCTTTGCCAAATTTCACAAGTTTTGAAACACGTTAATGCATTTTACCTATTTCTCACAGCAACACTTCTGGACTCTGTATCTCCCGAGTTCCTGTCCCCCCTATTCCCTTTGAGATTGAGCTCCCTGGTACAGTACCAGACATAAGGTTCTCTACCATGCCCCCAACTGTCACTCAGAACACCTGGCTGTCCACTTTCCTGTCGGAACCGGAGCTGTGCAGTCTGTGCCTCCGGCTGCCCTGCTCTTGCTCTGCCACCTGTGCTCATCACAAGCTGCAGGCCACATCTTCCCTCTCCTGCTCTCTGCTTGAGTCACTTCCCATCCTTCTCGCCACTACCCCCACCCCACCTACACCCCTTCTTTTTGTTTTGAGGCAGGGTACTAGCTGTATGATCTACAGCTGAGATTGGCCTTGACCAGCCTGTAACTGAAGATGACTTTCAACTCATGATCTTCCTGCCTCTACCTCCCAATGCTGGGGTCACAGGCCTGTGCTACTACTCCAGGCTCCTCCCTTTCTGGTAGCTCCCTTTAATCACATTTAGGGTTGCTTATACAGAATGAGAGGATCCCCTAGAGCCCCCCGTCCCCACCCAGCACTCTGCCACATTCACTAAGGTTATCTCCTAATTCCTCCTCATGTCCATCAACCCTGTCATCCCACCGCTTTTGCTGGGCTGTAAGCATTCCTTACCAAGCTCTCAGAGGTCACTCTCCCAACAGCCTCCCTTGCCTGCCTGTGAAAGTAACTTTTGGAACACCCAAAGGGAAGCACAGGCCACTTTCTTTGTTGATTCCCTTTCTTTCTGAGTAAGGTCTGAGCCCACAGACAGCTGAGCAAGGAACTGTGGGACTGTCTCTAGGGTCCCTGGACCACCAGTGCTGCCCCAGCACACCCTGAAGCTATGGTCTCTACACTAGCAAACAGGTCTTTTCTTCCTTCCATTAGTTCCAGCTTTACCTTCGAGGCTCAGGCTCCAGCAAAGCTTTCTGGAAACCCCCATGCTGAGGTAGGCTGCCCTCTCAGTCCCGAGATCCTGAGTGACTCTTTCCAATGCCAAGAGACTGCCTGCTGCCCTTGCTCATAAGCTGTAGCCAGGCTGCGTGGGCAAGGGATTTCAAACAGCAGAGTTGGTCCCACCACAACACTTGGTGTTAGGTAACTGGAATACCTACCGGAGAGATAGCCAGCTGTAAGATTGTCCCATTCTTAATGTCACTTCGAGTCTGGGAAGCAAAGAATCAAATAAAACAAAAAGACAAGATTAAGAGTGCATGGAGGTCAATCAATAGGGACTTGCGGTCATTTTAAAAGTGTAGCTGGTTCTTCTCATCTGCAGATGATCCAGCCAGCAGTGAACCACAGATCTCTGCAAGGGGAGCTTTGCTTTGAACGGTATACCCAAAGCATTGCTGGGCAGCAGGTACTTCCTTGGCCTGCCCGCTGCATGAAGCACGTTCTCGACTGGGTTTTCATGTGCATGTGTCAGATGAGAGGCAGCTACTGTGACATCTGAACACCCAGAGTTTGCTGTCCCGGCCTTCTAGGGACCACTCCCCATGGGGACTGAGGGACAACTATAGCTCACTGAGGCTCTGCAGCAGGCCTCCTCCTGCTTGCTCCTTGCAAAGAGATCCTAAGATTCTCCTCAGGAGTTCTGGCTCTCAAGAAGCAAAGGCACTCAGCCACTGTGGAGCAGGCTGGTGTGCTCCATGCTGTCCAAAGGGCAGCTCTTCAACCAGGAAATGGGCCGCCTAGACAGCCAGGAAGCTGGATAGTGCCATCTCCTTGGCAGGTCACTTGCAAGCTAAGTTTGCCCTGATCTTGATTACTTCGTTCTTACCTGCTCGGTGACATAGAGCTGGGGCCCATCTGCATAGCGGAGTGTGTAGTACTCCGGGTTTGGCAGTGACCACCTGTGTGAGAGAAAACAATACACCCTCTTGGCCTCTCCTCTGGGCTTGTCTAGAGCAGTAACAAATGATTTTCAACAGTGACTTAAGGACTGTCAGCCTGTCTGGAGCACAGTGGAATCCAAACAAAGCTTTGAGCAGAGCTCCTGAGAAAGGAAGGTTCTCCACCATAGTGAGGGTCAGTACCACAAAAGGAGGTACAGACAGAGGGGCGTGGGTCTCACATACTACCCACACCTCCCAAAGTCCACTCCTAGGTCCAAGAATAAATGAGAATCTCAGGACGCCTCAGGGACATCCTCATTAGCTGTCCTTCCTTGGTGGGACAATGACCCAGCCCAAATGGACCCTCTCTGTACAAGTTCCTCCAGGGCAGGGCAGCCTCCCCGACTCTTAGCTGTCACTGTGGAGAGGAAGTCAACCTACCCATCACACACTTCCTTGATGATGGATGCCAGGGGCCGTTTCTGAAAGAGAGGGGAGGAGATCCTTTAGCACATGGTATGCTGCCAGCAGAACCACTCAGCCTCTGATGAGAAGCCTTTCCAGAGCCACAGTGACTATCTTCCCTAGGGAGGACCAGGCCCAGCGGACAGCTTTCCTGTCACTACCCTTGCTTATGATGCCAGTGGCCTCTGGGCCTAAACACTTCCTCCTCTGTGCACCTGACCCCTTCTTACAGCTCTGACATACCTGGTCGATTTCAAGGAGCTGGGCATTAGCACCTGGCCATTCAATGGCCACCTTAACAATGTCCGAGGGAGGAGGCATTGTTCTCAGTGGGCCCTGCTTCAAGACACAGACACAGCTGCCTGCAGAGAGAACCAAACAGAAGGGAAGGTCAAAGTGTGCCTTCCTCTTCATTCTCACTGTCTGCTCAGGAGGGCTGAAGACAACATCTAAAGTGACACACGAAACTGCTCGGTGCGCGGTGTCTAAGTTCATGCCGCAGCCTCTCCTCAGGCCGCTGTCTCCTTAGATCCAATCAGCAGCAGAAATGGGACAAAGCTCTCTATCACCTGCAGCCCAGGTGGCAGCAAGTTCGGCCAGTGTGACAGTCAGTGTGAGGGGCCAACAGGACTGGGTGGGAGCAGAGCTCACTGGGTGCAAATTTCCATCCTGGGGCCTCGGGAGGAGAGAAACCCGTGCTCTGAAGCAGAAGGGAAAAGACAGTCTTTTCTTGGTTGAGTGGTTGGCTGAAGGGGCCAGGCCACTTCTGCTCAGCAGATCCCAGTGTCGGCAGGGCCCAGCCTGCTCTCTCCTCCCCATTGCTGTGGCCACTCCTGCCCCTTCAAAGGACACAGTGTAGAGCCTCCTCCCTGTGGGATAATGTGGAATTCAGAAAATGGAGAACAGAACTGAGACAGGAAATGCTATTTTGGTCCCTAGTGCCAAGGGCAAGGGCTGCCAGGAGCTTGAGTGCAGGCAGTAAGGATGCTCTCATACCAAGACCCTCTAGAGGGCAGGGCTGTGGGAGTGCATCTGAGCGTGTCCCCCCATCACACACAAAGACCCCTCTAGAGGGCAGGGCTGTGGGAGTGCATCTGAGTCCATCACACAAAGACCTCTCTAGAGGGCAGGGCTGTGGAAGTACATCTGAGTGTGTCCCTCCCATCACACACAGACCCCTCTAGAGGGCAGGGCTGTGGGAGTGCAGCTGAGCCCCCCATCACACAAAGACCCCTCTAGAGGGCAGGGCTGTGGAAGTGCATCTGAGCCCCCCATCACACAAAGACCCCTCTAGAGGGCAGGGCTGTGGGAGTGCATCTGAGTGTGTCCCCCCCATTACACACAAAAACCCCTCTAGAGGGCAGGGCTGTAGAAGTGCATCTGAGCCCTCCCATCACACACAAAGACCCCTCCAGAGGGCAGGGCTGTAGAAGTGCATCTGAGCCCCCCATCACACACAAAGACCCCTCTAGAGGGCGGGTCTGTAGAAGTGCATCTGAGTCCCCCCACACTGCCCTTGAAAATAAAGGGCAATAAATCATCTGGGGCAAGTCTGGGAGATGGGCTCATGTGACTGGTATCCTAGGCAACTCTGGTGGCTTAGTGGTATTCTGGGCAGCACTGAGGCTCTCTCCAAGGTCTGACGAAGGCAGTCACTCTGCTGATGGATTATTTCAATGTATATTTACACTTCTTGCCTACAGGTTCAGGAGCAGGCGCTCTCTTAATGAAAAAGACCTTTTGCCTCCTCAAGGTTCAGCCCCTCGCCTGCAGTTCACGCCTGGCTAATGGGGACCGCCTGCCTCTGTTGGCATGTGCAACACCGCTGTTGCTAAGCTGTTAATCATGTGTGATATCAATTTTCCAGCCCCAACAGATGCCAGTTCTCACAGCCTGGTGGGCACAAACTTCTCTTGTGAAAAGGGTTCGTGAAGTGTGTCCTCTACACCCCCAGAGAGGAGGAAGCATAGACCATTTCCTGAGGGGTGGGATGTGTCAAGAGCCAGTTGTCAGAAACATCAGGGTGTGAAAGCACATCCACTGCTGCTTCCCAGCAGCCCTCAGGAAGAGGCAGGGCAGCACCAGACTTGAAGAGGACAAGAGTGAGGCTTGGTCAAGCCCTAGTTGACCCAGCTAGTAAGTGGGGTAGATGGCCAGAGCTTAGAGTCAGCAACTCTTCCCTCTCCCCTGAGCAGGTCTGAATTCCCTAAGGAGACAGCAGTGGGTGGCTGTCTCTGCAGCTCCTGGCAGAACCTTAATGTGTAGTTCTTATGTGCCTAGGCCCACATCAAACCTCTAAAAGGAAACTGGCGCCATGAGGCTAACTTCTGGAGGAGGGGCTCCAGGAACAGCAGGGCAGAGTGTGCTGGGCCAGGGTGGAGCTGTGACTCTGATAGCAAGGATATCCCTATGTGGTGAGGCGTTGCTGACACTGGAGGCAAGACTCCACTGGTGAGGTCACTTCTAAGAACTGACATGTAATTTACAACTAAGCGCATGGACCTGAAGCATATCTACACATGCGTGCATATGGATACAGATTATAAAAATAGGAGCATACAAGGCTCCCTTAAACCTCCACCTAGCATCACTCTAGACAACGCACCAGCCCTCCTAGCGCCTACCGACTTCACTGCCACCAAGGAGCTGGGCCTGCTTTTGTGCTTCCTATAAATGGAAGTGTACAGTACAGCTTTCCAGACCATTTGTCAACAAGGGATTTTTCTTTTCAAAATAAGTGGGGCCTGGGTCAATGGCTCAGTGCGTAAAAGCACATATGCATGCATACACACGTGCACACAGTGAGTAGCAGGCACTTTGAAAAGAGCACCAGGCTGGGACGCTGTCCCTGCTGAAGAAAGCAGGTGGATTCAGAGCCCACGACTGTCACATCTTTACCCACGTCTCTGTCTTCTGTTCTTGAAACACGAGTGTGCTAGCTCTAAAGTGCCCTGGATGCCCTTTGAAGAGCAAGTTCACAATTCCAAAGCAGAACATAAAAATGCCCAAATGAGGATGACCTTTCTAGAGGTCCTCAAGGAAGTTAACTCTTATTCTGCTGTCAGGAAACACGCCAAACTCTCTGGACTCCTTCCTGAGCACTACCTTTGAAGGTCGCAAGCTGAGTGTGTCGTCACTACTTTGTTTTGGTTCCAAGTAATTTAGCCATCACATCACTTATCAAAGCTGGTCCTGAATGATTCATTTCAAAACTCTACCCATGTCATATAGAGCAGGAAAATCTCCAGCCACCCAGGTCACCCAAGGGATGGTAACAAGCCCACAGTCAGCGACTATCTTCCCCACAGACAAGCAGACTACTAGCGCTGAGTGATGTCCCAGCTGAAAGGAAGAGAACACTTGGCTTTAGTGGACAAATCTAATCCCATCTCTTGAAGGAGACTGACTGAAGAGGCTGGTGACAACAGACATGAGAGCAGTAAAGTCACAGCCCCAGCGTGAGTGTCAGGGCAAGTCAAAGCTACTCACAAACCAAAGTCATAGGAAAAGCCATGAGCCTCACAGAGGAAGCTATCCTGCACAGCTGACGTGAGGCCAAAAACCAGCAATGAGAAAAAAAATCAAGGGATGGGCAAAGCCTGACCACTTTCCAAATGCCACAGAGACACTTCTTAGATAAAATGCCCCTGTATCCTGCCAATGACAGCCCTTTACACTGTGTTTGTTTGCTGCAAGGGAAAAGTCCAAGACTAAGACTGGCCCAAGCTGGGAGAAACTACAACAGAGGCCAAAATAGACAGTGGTGTCATGGTGCGAGATGATGGATGTACCCAGTGGGCACTCAGCTAACACTGGCTAAATTCATGAGCAAAACCCACTTAGGGAGGGCTGGTTTGCTTTCAGCAGCCCACTCACAGGGTGACTCTGGGGTCCTCAGACATGACACTTGTGTATAGACAGCCTCTAACTCATTGCTTCCCTGTCATTTCATAGCTGATGCCTCAGAACCCTGAAAACATTTTTTTTTCTTTTTTTAATAGGAAAGGTGGTCAAAGTTCAGAGAAACTCACCCTCCATCCTATTCATCCGACTGGAAGGGAGAGAGGGAATGGAAGAGAGGGAGGGATGCGGGGGAGGGGCAAGAGAGAAGGGAATTACATCAGAACTGGGTCTCAGTGATGTCCAAGTTCACTGTCTTCCCTCCACACTGTCCTTCCTTTGATGAGGTAACATTAGCTAACAATTACACAAGGCGAAGACACTGCTAGAAGCTTCCTCCCTGTCCTTTACAGAGGTACTGAGACTCTAAATCAGGGTTCTGAGCTTGCTAGAGAGCACTCTGCATCCCCAGCCCTGTTTTAATCTTACTGTATTTTATTTTTATTTTAAGGCAGTGGGGAGGGGTCTCATAAAGTTGCCCAGGCCTGACTTGTAATCCTCCTGTCTCAGTCTCCTAAGCAGCTAGGGTGACAAGCCTGTGCCACCTGGACCCCACAGCCAATCTGTAGGGATATGCTTTCTACATAAGGGAAGTAAGGGGCATCCTAAGTCACCTGGAGTCACCTGGTCACCAGGTGTTAAGTGGTAGAAAGCCGTACCAAAGAAGGCAGCCTTGCGTGTGACCATCTCAGCTGCTCAGTGGAGACTGAAAGGCAAAGCCAGATGTGCTCAGAGCCCTGTCCAACAGGAAATGGTCCTCCACGGTCTACAGAAGGCTGCTCACACTTCCATGGGCGGTGCTCAGGCCAGCCTAGGCAGACCCTTCCTGGCTGCTTGTGGCCAAGTTCCCTCATTTCTCCTGTACCTTTGAAAAGTCCCTTCTACTAGCTGTCAGAGAGCTCCTATCCAAACTTCACAGCCCAGCTGGGACATCACCTCCCCTTTGTAGCATTCTTCATTGTGTGTGCACTGTTCCCACATTGTGTCCCCACAGATTTCTTCACTAGCTCCTCCTACCAAAAAGGACCTCTGTACACCAAAACCCTGTGGCTCTGGCTTCTTCCACTCCTACTAACTAGAGCTGGCTCCCAACAGGCAGGAGGCAGAAACTGTTCCCATCAAGTCTGGAAGTCTTGCAACACAATATCCCCACACAATCCTGTTTTCAGAATGAACTTAGAACAAGCCTTACTGGGGAATCTAGCTAGGGGAAAACATCTCTTCTCCTTCCCCCAGGACCACAAGGAGGGAGGAGAACAGAGCAGGACTTCCCAGACAATGCGCACTCAGGGATGAAGGAGCTCCTTGTAGGGAAACCCTCTAGCATGCGTCTGCTTACTCTCTTCATTTCCATTTCAGAAAGGAAGTGGGAAATTAGGTCGAAGCAATTCAATAACATTGCAAAATTCTCAGGGCTATAAATAGCCACGCGCTCCACCACTCACAGCAGTGCAAGCAATTCAACAGCAACCGTCCAGCATGAGAGCTCTGGAGTCCCACTCCCAGCCCAAGGCCCCTGGAGAGGTCTGGAGTCCCACTCCCTGCCCACGGCCCCTGGAGAGGTCTGGAGTCCCACTCCCAGCCCACAGCCCCTGGAGAGCTCTGGAGTCCCACTCCCAGCCCACGGCCCCTGGAGAGCTCTGGAGTCCCACTCCCAGCCCGCAGCCCCTTCTGGCCCAATGATTCTTCACCCTTCTTCCTCCCCAGCTTTCTTTATTCATGACCTCAGGGATACTAGGCAAGTCTCTGAGCCTGAGCAAGACCCCAGTCGCCTGCAGCTGCCTTGAAGGCACCGCAGACACAAAGATGATCAAACAAACGGAAGAGAGGTTCACACAGATCCAAGAGTCCTGGAAGGACAGCACCAATGTTGCCCTCCAATGACACAGTCGGCACAGCTGAACATGGTAACACAGGCACTCCAACAGAACAATCTCCAAGTGTTCTGAAAGAGGTGCATCATGAAGTAAGGTTTCATCCAGTACCCCTGCAGGGAAGCATCAGGCTGAATCCAACAGAAGAACCGGAGCCCAGCTTCGAGAGGTAAGACAATCTCTCCCAGGAGGTGTAGGGGAGAGAGGATGCCAGAAGGTTACCAACTCTCCCTGCCCCCAGCTGGTAGGGATCCCTGTGTGCTTTCTGTTCTATGCTGCTTGCCATGAGTGGGGGAGGTCTGGGTGAGTTTGGTTTATGTTTCCTGTGACAGAATGCTGCCTCACCAAGGAGGTAACTACAGGTCACACCCTCTTTTTAATCAAGCTCACAATCTCAGTAGAGGCTTCTCCCCTGTGATCTTTTCATCTGAAGAATGACTCAGTTTCCCTCAGCTCAGCCACACTAGAGTGTGGCCCTTAGGTGCAGAACGGAAACTGCCACAGGAGAGAAGATCAGGACTACCAAACCCACAGAAACTGAGGGATCTCCTTTGCACTGACATTTGAACACAGGCCTCGCCCAATTGTGGCTAAGGGCCACCATGTGAAAAAGCAACATATGTGTTAAGAGGCTGCATGGCACCTTTCCCTGAGCTCATTCACGCTGCAGCCACCTTATGGAACTTCTATTCTTGGAGGACAGTGGGTAATTGGTCTTATCAGGACATCCACACTTAGGCCAGCTCCATGGTGGTGTCCACACTTTCCCCTGTGCAAATCATGTACCTCTCACCCACCCCCTTGAAACCATGACGACTCCGCCCCTTTGCTGTTCATCAGCTCCAGCACCCTGTCCAAATGGCCACCTTCTACAAGTCCTCCCTTGTGGTTTCCTAATCCTTGATCCTCAGGTACTGGTGATGGTGCCAGTCCTTGCTACACACCTTTGCAACTGTGGATTTTATAATCCTGCCTCTGAAAGCCTCTTACCCAGTAACTAGGCACATGGCATACTCCTTAGGAGTCAGTCTCCTCCAGCTCACAACCTCTGAATTGGGACCTGCCTTCAGATGCAATTCAAAGTGGTTCACAGCATCATGAGGTCGTGAAAAAGGTCCTAGACCAGCGGATCTCAACCTGTGGGGCACGATCCCTTTGCAGGTTAAACAATCCTCTCACAGAAACCTAAGACCATCTAGCATATCAGATATTTATATTATGACTCATTACAGAAGAAAAATCACAGTTATGAATATATAAAATGAGAATAATTATATGGTTGGGGTCATCACATGAGGAACTGTATTAAAGGGTCATAGCATTAAGAAGGTTGAGAACCACTGCTCTAGATCAATGGTTCTCCATACTGGCTGTGTACCCCCAGTAGCTGGCTGGGTCACTGAAGTCTCCAGATGATTTTACTGGAGGCTGAGATGGAGACCCTGCTCCAGGAAGGGAAGCAGACTGAGGACAGGGTCACTGAATGGCACACCTCCTCCCTATCTACCAGCTGTCCCCAGTTTGCAGTACAATGCCTAGCACAGAGCTGTGCCCATAGAGTTCCACCCAAACGCCCTCAGGCCTAACTGTCTTTAAAAGCAATGAACTACTAGTGATGGCATTATCCATTTCCCAAAACTTGTACATCCCTGACTATAATTATTCAGACAAGTAATTCACAAAGGGTCAGATTTCAGGGGGAATAGAAACAAAGAGAGAAAATATAGATGAATTTTAAGAAAATGTTTCTCAGGCCAGGAGAGATAGCTCAGTGATTAAGAGTACTGGCTGCTCTTGCAGAGGATCTGGGTTCAAACCAACACTCACATGGAAGCTAACAACAGTCTGTAATTCCAGTTCTAGGGGATCTGACAACCTCTTCTGGACTCCACAGGCACACATATGGTGATATAAATACCTACAGGCAAAACACCCATACACATAAAACTAAAAAAAAATTTAAAAAGTTTCTCACTAAATAGTTACACACAGAAAGAGCTTGGCTAGGGTGGGGCTCAGCAGGCTAACAGTAGCCTGAGTTGTCCCTAAAACCCAAGGCTATGGGCCCAACTCCTTCAAAAGTGACCATAACAACACAGCATTGTTCTCTGAGAATGAGGCCAAGCCTTTCCTCTCATTTCATAAAGAAGAGAACTGAGGTCCAGAGGAACTAGCAAAGCCAGGCCAGGCCAGGACACCAGTTAGGGACAACAACAACAAAAAGCCCAGCCTCCACTTCTGGGTCACTCCTCGCCTGCCACATAGCTCTGCTGCAAGCACAGTGTCTCTGGACCATGTGGAGGCAGGGAATGAACTGTTTTCCAGCCCTGACCCTCCCATGAAGCAACAGCACTGAGTGATTAAGGGTGTGCATCCTGGAGCAGCCAGACCTGCATCTGGATCCCAGCTTTGACAGCCTCCCTATTGTAGCTAAACCAGGGATCAGAACCAACCACTTAATGTGAGCATGAAATGGGATAATGTATGCAAAGCGCTTCACATAATACCTGGCACAAAGTAGGAAGAATTCCAACTGTGTGAACTGACAAACTCCTGGAACCAC
>LOJH01007119.1:0-15694 GCA_001685095.1 Ellobius talpinus
TGTACACAGGCACATGCATTCACACACAGGCATGTGCACGGCATGCACACACATAGTCACATACAAATGTATGCACACACAGTAACATGCAAATGCACGCACACACAGTCACATACACATGAATGCACACACACAGGCACATACACATTCACACACATGCATACATACACAGGTTGTACATATGCACACACACATGCATGTGCACACTCACACACATGCACACATATACACATGCACACTCATGAACATGCACACACACAAACACCTGCATGCACACACCTGAAAACTCACACACACATGCACATACACACATGTAGTATTTTTACTGAACTTTTAAGGAAAATAAAGTAATTAAATCTTCAGGAAAATTATATAACCAGAAAGATTATACTAAGTGAGGCGACTCAGGAAGGCAAACACTCCATGCTGTCTCATGTGGATCCTAAGTTTTCATGTGTGTAAGCAAGATTATGAGAGAAGAACAAGAGGTGTTGCAGGGGACAAAAGTCACATGTAACATGAAAGTGGAAAGGATGCTACACAGGGTAAAAGGGCTAAAGGAGGGAAAGGGGTCAAGAGGAAGTGGGAGAAACATAAAAAACAAAGATTGCCTTAAAAATTCCATGAAGAAACCTAATTATTTGTAAGATAGTAAAAATGAAAAGGAAAAGGAAAAAAATAGAGAAAAAAGATTGAAGGCTGTTCCAGAAGGTTTTCAAAAAGTGGTTATTCTGATATGCATCTTTATATTGAATTCATTATGTTTTAATATTATTTTGTGTGTGTTGGATGCATATGTACTTATTACGCGTACCTATGTAGAGGTTGGAGTGAATATGTTATCTTCATTACTTCATCTCTACCTAGTATTTAAACATATTTTCATTAATACTTTGAGAATTTCATACAGTGTATTTGGTTCATATTGATCCCAACTCCTCCACTTCACTCTTCTTAGATCCACTCCTACGGCCCCTCTCTACCCAACTGGTGTCTTCGTGTTTACTTCTTTTCAATTTAATAACCCATTACTCTGATTGTGATATCCATTTACTCATGGTTATGGAACCACCTACTGAGTATGACCAACTACCAGTAGAGATACTCTTAAAGAAAACTGAATCTCCCTCAGAAACCATCAATTGTCCATAGAGCCTTAGTTAGGGGTGATGGCTGATAAAACACTTCCCGTTCCATGGTAGGATGTTGACTGGCTTGACTGTGTGCAGGTCTTGGACAGCAACCACAGCTCTTGTGAATTTCACGATTAGAGTTGTGGCGTCATGTCCAGAAGACACTGTTTGGCCTCTATCAAGGCCCCCACCTCCTGCTCTTATAATTTTTCACCCCCTCTTTTGAGATGATTCCTGAGCCATGCAAGAGGAGTGATATAGGCTTTCACATTTTTTGAATATTCCACAGACACCTAATCCTTTCACTTTTACCAATAATGAGTTTCTGAGTTAATTATCATCCTTTGCACAAAAATACCTGAAGGTGTAAGTGGGAAGAAGGATGGGAGGGCAGGGCACAGGATGAGTTGGAGGGATATCTAACATTAAGGATATTTGAAAAATTCATATAGAAACTCACTACTTTATAAACTTCCACGTATGTAAGAGTTTACTTGGAGCCCTAGAATGGTAACTCATAGGCCTCCCCTTGGAGTGTGGGTCAGAGATGTCCCAGAGACCCCAAAAGTTATTTCCATTACTCTTGGTTTCTCACAAGAGTTTGATGGTAAGACCATTGTTGCTGAGGACACACCTACTTAGGGGCTACAGGATATGGAGAGATTGAGTTGGTACCGATCATGAAGCTTCTTCCCTTCTGCCTAGCTTTCATAATAAAGAAGGTACATCTAGAAGAAAATATCATCAGTAATATGGGTCAGCTGTGAATCCAGCATAGTGCATAGTGTCTAGTGTGGTCAGATACACCCAGCGCTGAAGTAGCGCACGAATGTTGTAGGGGTAGACAATCACTTTCGAAGTAGATTTAAGTGCTGCACAGGAGGAAACAGATACTGGTCCTGGAAATATGATCAAGTGTCCATAGTTGGGAAGATCACAGGACCCAAGAATGAGCCTACAACTATTTTCCTAACAGGACATAGTATCAAACTGTCCACCTAATATTTTTGATATTGGATCTCTCAGTGAACATGAAGCTAGCTGGCCAGTGACCCCTCAGTGTTTTCTGGTCTCCATCATCCCCAAGCCAACCCCAAGTAGGGTTATAAGGGGTTACAGGTGTAGGCAACCATATCCTGCTTTAATGTGGATGGGAACCCAAACACCATCTTTGGATGCTTGCACAGCCAGCTTTTTATTCACTCAGCCATCTCATCAGTCCCAATACTTTATGTAATGGAAGACTTCTATAGTGATCATGTCACATCTCATGGAGGTCTGTGCATCCACCTCTTAACACAGCTGTAAAGTCATTTCCCACATTCCTTTTATTCTGCAGCTGGGACAATGGCAGAAGTGTGCTGGGATAGCATCTGTCAGACAACTCCCTTTGGCTGCTTCCTGGAGAAACTCACTCTCCCACAGGTCCGTCCCCATTTCCTGTTTGCCAGGTTCTAGACTCTACATTAGAATTTAGAGTCTAACTGACTGACTGCGGCATTTTGCCCCCCTTTCTCCATCCTTTGCATTTTACCCTCTCTAGCATCCTCAAGGAAATAGCCAGCCTTTGGATGATGCATCAGATCTCCAACTTTGATCACCTATGCACCAAGCATTCCATGAGAGAACCACCCGGATCCCTCCCTTTAGGAACCATGCAGAAGTTGAAGCAGAAAGATCATAAGAGCCAGAGTGGGTGGAGGACACCAAGGTAACAAAGCCTTCTAAGCACAACAGAACTTATGCACCTGTGAACCCATAGAGAGCTCAGGCATGCACAGGGCCTGTACCAGATGAGGCTCCAGGCCTGAGAGAAGTTGATTTGATGGCCCCCATCCTTAACCCAAAAGTTTTCTCCAATTGACAACCACTTGTAAATGAAAACTTAGTTTTCTCCAATTATAGCTCATTGGTTATACATGACACTCTTAAGGACAGCCCCATGCCCAAGTAAATGGCCAACATAAAACTAACTAACTAACTAACTAACTAACTAGACTCTGTGGTATTTTTGGAGAATTTTTTTGTTTTATTTGTCTCATAACACATGGAGCATTTTAAAAAACTCTTAATATTTTTTCATTTTCCTTACCCTACAGGTAATGTTATGGTTATTATATTATAACATATTATCATATATTATGGTTTCCAGTTTTGCATCTTTAGGGGATTTCCGTATGTACCAATGCATGCATCTCTGCATCTGTATGTGTTTCTTGTGCTTTTTCTTTTGCTGTTTGTTTTGTCCCATTCAGGTTCATTTGTTTTTATTTCTTCCTCTTCTTCTTCCTCTTTATTGTCATTATTATTTAGATATATATTTTCTAATGAGAGCAATAAATGGTGTGGATTAGGGTGGGTGAGGATGTAGGGAGAATCTGGGAGGGGTGAGGGGAGAAGAACCCTAATGTTCCATTTAGGACTTAGTGTTTCAAGATCTCTCACTCTGCATATTGTACAACTGTGGGTCTTCTGCTGTATTTCAGGTATTAAAGGACATTTCCTTACTACCAATGCTTTTGTAAAACATATTATAAATTTATTTATTTATTTTCCAATCCTCCCTCATTATCTTCCAATTCTCAAGTACAATTTATCTCCAATATATCAATGCTCTTGACGTGTGTCTCAAAGAAGACACAATATTTGTTGAACGGATAACAATAAGAGAGTGTACAGATTCAAAAAAAAGTAATCTAGGTAAAGGGAAATTCTAAGTAGCCCTTAGATAAGAATTAGTAGGTGATTGGCTGGTCCTTTCTCCAATTCATGATCTATTTCTGTGTTGCCCACTGAGTGCCAATCATCGGTGTGGAGAGTCACTGGAAAAATGAAGCAGAGTTCCTTCTGTCCTGGAGGTGTCACAGTCTAGAAGAACAGGGTCAGTGGAAGTCATGGTGGGGAGACATGGGACAGAAAGCATGGAAGGAAAGTACTTATCATTTTGGGGGTTCCATAAGGGTGTGCACGTCTACCTATGTTTCGACAGAGTCCTAACTTGGAATTCAGGAAGGATAGAAGGCTGCAGAGTTTGAAACAGGAAACATTGCAGCAGCAAATTCTGGCAAGTCAGAGAGAAGGCAACATGTTCAGGGCATGGTGCTGCAGAGCCCAGGGTGCCATTCACACTATGGTAACAGAGCAGCTTCCCGAGGCTCTGTGATGAGTTAGGAAATGGCTATGATCAAATTATGTGGACTCTTTAAGGTCACTGAATTGTTTGCCTAATGATTGCCAAAACGGAAAATTTCTTTAAGTTTTCACCTCAATAAAAACTTAAAACTATATGGCTTCAAGTATTATTGAGGTAAGTCAGCACTCAGAATTTTTGCCCTTAGATTTCATGATACTGATATGTTTTTATAATTAAACTTTCTTGTTTTGGCAACTTTCATGAAAAAAAAAAACCCGCACAACAAATCTCCTCAGCTACCTGTGGGCTTCTGTCGGTCCTGTTCCAGGCGGTCACAGGCCGAGGTGCGGTACATCCAAGCGTCTTCTCGTGGTCTGAGAGATGAACAAGCTCAGAAGAGCTGGACTTGCCCATGATCCCCAAAGCTGAGAGTCTGTCTGGTTTGTATTTGTGTGTTTGTTTATTGACTTACTTGTTTTTCCACAGCTTAATCTGTAAAAGAAAATGCTTAATGTTTAGATCATCTTCTGCCCCATCAGCCCCTCTCACTCTCTGTCTTATCCCACTGAAGCTTCTTCCCAACCTTTCCCTCCCTCCCACTTTTCTGTCTCCTTTGCTAGGTGGCACACTGTTCCACCTAGTTTTACAGGACTGCCCTTGCACTCTCTGCACGACTGATTACTTGTCTGAAAACTCTTAGAGTAGATCATAGTTGAGGAGAAAACAAGCATCACACTTCTTCATGAAATACCACCTTCCTCGGCAAATATATGCAAACAGTTAAAAACTTTCGGGCAGCAGAAATGAACTCGCGCGAGAAAAAGCTGACATTCAATCCTGGCTTGGCTGCCAACAGCTGCCCTGGAAAACCCATTTAGCTGCTTTGGGCCACAGTTGCAGCATCTGTCAAAGCCAAATCAATAATATTTGCTGAGTGGCCACAAGGCACAAGGACCCCCAAGTGAGGCTCTTAGGTTGTTGAGGCACAGTCAAAAGCTTAACTCACCAAGAACTCTTCATATGGCTGAGTAGCACTGAGACCCAGGGCAGGCAATAGCAGCCAGAGGACAGACAGTTGCTTGTGTCTAGAGAGGCAACATTTGAAATAGGAGAAGGAAACTCATATATAACTGAATCAACAGGATTTATAACTGGGGGCTGGAGGCAGTGGTTCCCAAATCAGGAAGCGAAACTGGCTTCTCGGGTCAGGTGCTTTGGGAAAACCTCTTCGTTCTGTTTACTTCTCGTTGTTTACATTTAATACCCCATCCTTTGCACAGTACATAGATGGACACACACACACACACACACACACACACACACACACACTCCATAGCATGTAAAGTTCCTTGTTCTTTGTTCTTAGTGACAAATGGCTACTATACAGAAACAGGGGACCTGCTGGGTATGTGGAGTGAGCCTCTCTTCTCACTCAGTCCTGTGTTCATCCATGGACCCTTCACCGTGGTTCCTCCACCAGTAGGTATACCTGTTCTCCTTCCAGGGAGTCTCTGTAAGACACTCCTAAGTCCTGCGTTCTTTAGGCCTTTCCATCCCTGGAGTCTTGGACTCCGTTGTCTCCATTTTCCTTTCCTTTCTTGTCTCTGCATTTCAAACACCTTGGAGTGAGATGAGAGCCCTGCACTCCTTGTCACTGTTTCTGGAGATGGCTCTGTGGAGCTGGTTTTGTGGGAACCTTGGATTTTTGTGAGAGAAGAAGAAAGAAGGTTAATTTTTAAATACAGATGTTTGGTATTTGCCCTCATACCCACACATTCAGTAGATGGAGACAATGACAGAAAGCAACAACGAATCAAAATACAGAGTTGTGGAGCCCAGTTGTATGGATACATCTACAAAATCACTCCAGTATCCAAAGGTCAGGGAACATTTTAAAGGGGGGCACAGAAAGACTGTTAGAGCCTCAAGATCAGGAAGTTTGCTGTGAGATGCGTCTCCTAGGAATATCAGAAGCTGCATCGGTAATGCCCCACCCACATGACTGCCCGATGAGAACTGAACAAGGACAGCACCAACAGACGTGAGGGTATGAAGTGGAAAATGCTCAAGAGCTTTCATTCTTAGACTGAGAACCACAGCAGCTACGGAATGATGGCAGTAGGAGAAATTATCTTTCCCAGGGAAGAACACACTATTTGGTTATCCAATAACAAATGGTCAGCCCTGAAAGCATATACACGCTTGACCTTATAGAAACCAAGCAGGCTTTATTTAGGACCATATATGTATATGTGCGTGCATAACATAATGTACATGCAACAACAATTAATGGAAAAGAAGAATTTCAAAAGAGAAAGAAGGGTTTATGGGACTGGAAGGATGAAAGGGAAGAAATTATGTAATTATACTCTCTAAAGTAAAAAAATAGAGATTGGGAAATACAAACTTTATCTCTTCTTAATATTTATCTACATTAACTTTGCTCCTAATTCTTGACCTTTAAATAAACTGGATCTTATGTATAAGACAGCCTTGACCCAGAAACTCAGGTTGCAAGATCTTTAATTCAGGGAGCTCAGAAGGAAGAACAGTGAAGATACTGAGAGATTCATGGTGCAGCAAAGGTGCAAAGGTGGTTTAACCCATCCATCCACTACACTACTGGTGGACAGGCCTAGGAAAGGGGCCCCAGGGGTAACTTCAGCCTCTCAGGTAAATGTCATGGGTGCTACTAGCAGATGGAGTTGTCTTATTTTGTTGTACATGGAAGATGGCCATTGACAGGCTATTGACAAATGATGTTAAAGTCATGAATTTATTTTGGCTACTTTGGATAGCTATGTAGAATAAGGGAGGGAATCTAGGAGTCAAGAGTGATTATTTGCCCATTAAATGTTTCAAGTTGCCTACAATGTTCATTAAAATGTTTCACGTGGTCTACAATGATTTGGAGGCTGTGCTATGTGGTAAGAGTACATGTTGCAGGATATTTCATCACACTGTGAAATCCTAGCTTATGTTTGCATTAATTAAATAAAATAAACTTAGGCAGGAGGCAGAGCCAGAATGTAATCAACGAAAGTAATCATAGAGAGTCAGAGGGAGCCTAGATGTACAATAAATAGTAGGGACTTTGAGTGTGGTAGGCTTTTTTGGTTTAGAGAAGCAGAAGGATGCTCTTTATGAAATGCCAGTGAAGAGGAAAAGGTTGCTTCTCAACCTCTCTGAGCTAGCAGGTTTTCACCCCAGCCTCTGACTCCCAAGTCTTATTACCAAATAAAACAACCAACATTTAGTTAAAAACTACATTTGGAGGTAGTGTCAGGAGGCAGATCTAGCAGCACATAAAAGTCCCACCATGCTACTATCTGAGAAATGGGAAGGTAACTATTTGGAGTCACAATTACTGGCTAAAATGGCAATAGATTCAAGTACAGCCACTGTACCAGAGGAAAAGCAACATTTTCGTGCTACAACAAGGGACACACCACACAGCCAACACTGCTGCCGCTGCTGCTGTCTGCAGGGATTCTAGGAAGCTGGCTCATGCTTGGTGGAAGGGGCCCAAGCTTGTAGAGAGCACTGCTGCTGCAGACAATCTGGAAAGTCAGCAGATTTGATGAAAAACCTGGGAAGTCCTTAAGGAGAGAGTCCAATAATATTAAAAGGAAAAATCTTTCCCACATTAAGAGTGAGAAATCTAACAATGCAGGAAGATAGGGCTCTGAATGGTGCTACTATGGATGGCTTGAAATGGAAAAAATAAACGAGGGGATAAACTACTTATCTGTAAATGTCATAAATGTCTATTGTAATTACTATCAGTTTGGTAATTCATATTTATCTTTTAAAAAAGTGGTTTGATAACAGTGCCAAATATGAAAATTTGACTGATAACATACAAGCCATAGACTTATTAATGAAAATAAGAAAAATTGGACTGATAAGATGAAAGACTTAGAAGGACTTACTCTTGTAAGATACAAGTTCTATAAAGACTTACTGCTGATAAGATTGAGCCTTAGAAAGAACTACTAACGAATATAAGAAAAAAAATACTCATACACAGACAGATCCTACTGCACCACTAAATGATAAAACTGAAGAGGGGTGGCCCAAGATTATTAGAAAGCCAACTTTATTTTATCTAATAATACAATACAAGAATGACTGGTGGATGATAGGCACTCCCAAATTTGTGAAGAAGTTAAATGCAATTTTATAGAAATATTAGACTTCAGGAGATTTAAGGAAGCAGCCATTTCACGTGGTTTGCATTCACCCTATGTGAAGCAGATGTAAAATTCATGGACAAATCAAAATAGAATTATCCCCTAAGACTGGAAAGATTTAATTAAAGCAATATTAGAAACTGTTCAATTATAATGGCAAACATGGTGGACAGTGAAAGTTAGTGTCATGGACTAATAAAACAGGGATACAGGCACTAATATTTCTCAAGATCAACTTCTAAGTGAGGTCAATATACTGAGTTGCAAAGACAGTTTAAATTTGATGATCACACCTTGGGCCTATGACATTTAGCGGTCTTAAATCCTTGGGATAAGGCTGAAGAATCAAGAAAGAGACTGAGTCACTTACTAAAATTATGCAAGGCCCAAAAAAAGCCTTCACTAATTTTTCACAAAGACTGACTTCAGCTATAAATAGAATAGTATCATAATTAGATGAATATTAATTGAAATTTTGCTAATTCAGAGTTCAAAAGGTGACTAGGCCTTTAAAGGCAAGATGAACGGATTAGAAATATGGTTGATATTGGATCTTAACTTATGGTATACTTTGTTAGAAGTAATTTCTAGAAATTTTTAGAAAAATCAAAATGTCAGATGTTTTATTTGTGCTAAAAAGTCATTTGAAAAGGTATATTCAGGAAGATGTTCCTAGAAACAATGTTTTATCTAGAGATAATCCAAACAAAAGGCCCCAACATTCTGGAATATGCAGATGTGGCAAAGGCTACCATTGGACTAATGAATGCAGATCAGCAAGAGACTGACAAAGCAACCATTTTCCATTGGTAAATTCCTCAGGGGGCCTCCCACAGGCCCCAATATTAAGTTTGCTAAAATTATTTCCTGTCATCTTTGGAGAAACTCATCCATAGAGCAACTAAAATAATGTCTGTTGTTAAAAACAGCCCCAATCTGGACATGAACAAAGACAGAACAGCTTCAGTAGATAAAATTAAAGTTCAGGAGAGACAAGAGAACAGATATTTTGGCAAACTTCTATAAATGATCAAAGATCAAAGCTAAAAATACAAATAAATGGCATTGAAATTGAAGGTTTAGTAGATAAAGGAACAGATATGACAATAATTTCACCAAAATCTTGGCATCCAGATTGATCTCTTCATGAGGTAAATGTTCAGCTCTAGGGATTGGAACTTTGTCTCAGGTAAAAAACAGTGCAAGATGGGTCAAGCAAATAGGGCCAGAAAGACAGATAAGAAAATTAAAACCATATGTGACTATCATAGCAATGAATTTTTGGGGTCATGAATTATTGCACCAAGGCAAAAAACAGTTTAACATTCTTCTAATCTCAGAAACAAATGCTAAAATAAAAAATACTTCCTAGATTGTTAAAAGATATTATCAATAACAGTCTCAGACTGTTCAGGTTGTACAAAAGCAGGGTACAAAACTGTTGGTCTTTCAAAGGTACCAACAGCACTACTTTTAAAATGGTTGACAACTCTTCATGGATGGGACAATAGCATTTGACATCAGAGAAATTATAAGCAGTAGAACAGCTTGTACAAGAGCAGCTAAATGCTCAACCTCATGAAGAGTTGACCAGTCCTTGGAATTCTTCTTTATTTGTCATTAAAAACAAATCTGGAAAATGGAGAATGGAAACAGGTCTGAGAACTATAAATAATAATAATAATAAATCAACCTTAGGTCAGGAGGTAGAGTCAGCAACAAGTTGAAAGGAAGTAATCATAGAAAGTCATAGGGAGTCTGGAAGATAGAGAGACCTACAGGAAGTAGTAGAGAGGGACTTGGATTGTGGTGGTCTTTTTTGGTTTGGCAAAGCAGAAGGGTGCTCTTTCCGAGACATCATCAAGGAGGAAAAGTGAGCTAGTTGCTACTCAACCTTTCTGAGTTAGTAGGTTTTCACCCCAGCCTCTGACTCCCAAGTCTTATTGATAAATAGAACAATAGAGACTTGGTTAAAAGCTACAGTTGGTATCAGCAGGAGGTGAACGGGCACGGTGTAAAAGTCTCATGGTGCTGCTGTCCAAGAAACAGGTGAGTAACCTGCAGTCATAATAACGGACTGAAACAGCAATTAGATTCAGGTTCAGCTGCTGTGCTGGAGGAAGAAGAACAAGCATATATTGAGCAAAGTGGAAGAAGTTCCTACCCTTGTTGAGCCTCAAAGCTATGGATCTTAAGGAGTTAGATAGCAATGGCCTTAAATGGAGCAATGATAAAAGTCCAGACAAGTGTGCAAATTTGATGTGAGCAGTGAACCTGTTACAATAAGTGTGAAAATCTGGTGATGCAGCTTATGGCTGTTAACTGAGGTGTGGTGCAGAGAACCAGGCCATTTATTTCTCAAAAAGGCTTTCTTTAGATGCAGGGGTGGGGTTATTTTTGAGGGACCCTCACTAGAGGTGTCCACAGGTGGCACTGGAGAAATACAGAGTTGACAGACATCTGAGTACAGGCCTAGTGGGGTTGAAACAGGAAATAGCATGAAGGATGGGGAGCAGAGATGAGGAAGCTGGACGCATTTGGTGACATAGACCTTTGAGAACCTGGTGAAGGACTGAGAGAGTCATCAACGTGAGAGAAAAGTGAAGAGGCTAGAGTGTGGAAGCTCATGGGAGGCCCGTGTTTGGGGTGAATGTATTAGTAGGTGAAAGCAGGTTTTGGGGGTCTAAGTTGATCAAGAAAAGTCAATATTAGGGCAAAAGCTGTGAGAGGGATATTTCAGTGTATAAAAGCACCTGCTGCTTTTGTAGAAAAACTGACTTTGGTCTGTCTCAGTTACTTTTCTTTGGTTGTGATAAGACATCGTGAGCCAGGCAACTCATAAAGGAAATCCCATAATTGGGGCTTTTCATTCCAGAGGGTTAGAATCCATGACTACCATGGGGTGGGGACCGTGGGAGAAGGCAAGTCGGCATGGCCCCAGTTAGTAGCTGTGAGATCGCATCTTGAGACATAGCTACTAGGCAGAGAGAGCTACCTGGAGATGACATAGGCTTTTGAAAGCTCAAAGTCAAACACCCAATGGCACACCTTCTCAAACAAGTCCACACTCCTAATCCTTCTCAAATAGTTCCACCAACTTGGAACCAAAAGTTAAATATATGAGCCTACGCGAGGCCGTTCTCATTCTTATCACAGGTTGCCAGCACCCATTTGCAAACACCTACACCAGGCAGCTCACAACACCCGTGACTCCAGATCCAGAGGAGCCCATATCTCTTCTACATCAATGCCTCGACACCTCTGCTCTTCCTGGGCAACTGCACCTATGTTACACCCCCTCACACAGACATATAAGGAGAGTACAGAGGCTTATAAGGCAATTTCCAACTTCATATATTCTGGCTGTATTACAAATGGTAATTTGAGTGCTTTCTTTCTTTCTTTCTTGTGCCTCTGGTGGCTTTTTTTTAACCCTATAAAATTTCCTACAAGATCTAATGTGAAGAATTTAAGTATCACAGCAGAAGTCGTCTGACCGGGGAGAGGATTAAGTCTTACTGGTAGGGTAGCTTAGTTTCCTCGCTGCACACAGCGGAATCCAGAGGGAAATGCCCAGGGTTGTCCTATCTTAAAGCATGTCCCAGACATATTCTCACTTTTGTAACTGTAGGGACTAGCTCTGTCGAGAACAGCATTCTAATAAGTGCACCTGAGTGGTCACGGCACCTGCCAGTTTGGAGGTTCTTGAACAGCCTGTCAAGAATAGTTTCTGGGGCATCTGTGTGTCTGGGCACCGGACATCACCAGCAATCTCCTTTAGATCATTACAGAGTGAGTGGACCTCAGCTGGAAATGGCCCGGAGGAGATTTAAGGGGTTAATAACTCACACTTGCCTCCATCCACATGATGACATAGCTTGACTGTGTCTGGGGCACACCAGCACCCTTCTTTGTTGACTGGAGCTAAACTGCCTCTCCGGTCCTACCGTAGTAGCTTTCCCTGGGTCTCCTGTCCAGCTCACGCTGATTCGTGGGTTTGAGTCTGCTCCCATCCAGCTTTCTGCAGAGGTTACAAACTTAAAATTTGTCAGTGCCCATAACTGCCTGACCTTTTCAATTGGTGAAGTCCTTAGGGGTTCCACAGTGATCCTGCCAGGAGCAGCTGTGTGGCCTCAAAGAGTCAATGTAAATATTTTAAATAATTTAAATAATCAGTCATAGGGTTGGGCCGATAAACCACACATGTGGAGCAGGCCACAGGACAGCCCATGCAGGGCTGTGAAAGGGAAAACTCCATGCTGGAGGCGTCATTCCTCCGCTACATTTCCTGTCTGGCAGGCATGTAGCCCTGGGCTCAAAGTCTAGACCCTCATGCTCCAGCCGCAGTGGTGTGTGCCTTTAATCCTGCTGCTTGGAAGATTAAGGTCATTCTTGGCTGCATAGGTAGTTTGACGCCAGTGCAGGACACGTGAGAGTCCCCACTTCCCCAGGAGGAAAGCACTGTGTGAGCCATTTGTACAGTAAAACCTTGCCAGAAAAGGAATTCTGAGGTGGAAGAACCTAAATTCTAATAACTGGGCTTTGAAGGGGCCCAGCGAGAACAAATGCGAGCATATGCAGAGACCAGTGTTAATGCCTAGTTCCATGGCCAAATGTCATCTTTGAAAGGGATTCAAAAATGGAGTTTTTCCCACGCTCCAAACTCAAGAAATGTTTCAGTGAGAGAGGGAAAGAACATAAGAGGTGAGTTTTCCATGTTCTAAAGATCTCTCAAAAGCCCGGTTATCAAGAGGCCTGAGTAAAATGGAAGATTCTTAGATAGGACACCGAAATCATAAAAATCTGGAGAAAAAAAGAAAAGCGTTACTGTATCAATGTGAAAAATCTGCATACAGTATGGATATGAATGCAAAAGAGGAATGACAGCCTACAGAATGGAGAAAGGGTTCGGAATATAACTTTATAATAATATAGGGTCTGCTATGTAGGATGTGGAAGGTATTCTTAGAACTAACCAAGCAGAAGATAATAAGCCCTATTCAAATTAATATAAGGAGCAGGAGGGCCTGGGGAGATAGCTCGGCGGGGTAGTGTCATACCAAAGTACAGACAGGAGGACCTGAGCTCAGATCATCAGCATAAAGCATAACACATGGCATATAAAGCATAAAGGTGGGTCTCAGGAGCTGGCTGGCCAGTCAGTCCAGCTGGTCAGGGAGCTTTAGCTCCAGTGAGAGATTCTGCCTCAAAAGGCAGAGTGTGAGCCAGTGACATAGATTAGGAAGGGAAAGTGTTTGCCACTAATAACAATGACCTGCGCTCCAACCCAGGAATCCATCCTGAAAGGGGAGAATAGACTCCCCAAAACTATTCCCTAACCTCCACACAAGCATGTGTGAGGAAGCGTGAACACACACACACACACACACACACACACTACTATCCATAAAAATCCATTCAAAGGAAGTACTGATGCATGTAACAACATATATAAACCTCAGCACCATTACCCTAAGCAAACAGAGTCAAGAACAAAGGTTGCATATGATATCATTTCATTTAAATACACTCTTCAAAGTAGATTGGTCTGTATGTAGAAGCAGAAAGTAGTTTGTCATTGCCTAGAGCTTAGGAGAAAGGGGGTTGAAAAATCACTATTCAATAGTGTGAGATGTCTTTGGGTGATGTAAACCCTTTAGGACAAGATAAAGACGATGGTGTGTGATGGAGTGTCTCCTTCACATAGCTTGTTTTTATATTACATAGATTTCACAGAAAAATGTAAAATCCACATTGTTTGCAATTTCCAGTATGGTCCCTAATTCTACAAAACAACCCATCATTTTGGGAAGCATTCAAACTTTACCAGGGAAGGAAGCATGCTTCCCAAGGGGTCAGCCCAAAGAAACACGTGAGATGCTTCTACACACATCCCACCCTACAGAGAAGTCCCACGCCCCAAGGCTTTCTCTACACACTCATATTCCCAGAAAAGCCCCCGGGGTTCCACCCTGACTGCTTGCTTTGATCCTGGCAGAATTTAGCTGCATTGTGCATTTTCTGCGGAGACTGAGAACAGTGACCAGATCATCAGATCATGAAGTGACTTCATGCCTGCTGTAGTGAGTCAATTCTTCAGTGCATTCATCAGACTTGTTCTTCAGGGCTCAGCTCAGCCATTAGCCCTGTGAGGAGTCTCCCCAGTGTCCTTGGCAGAATCCTGCATTCCCAGTGCTGACTCAGCACGCTCATACCATCATCCTCATTCCCCGGCCATTGTCAAGGCTCAGTGCCCAGTACAATGCCTGGTACAGAAGGAGCATCAGTGTGATAGGCTTGGATGAAAACACCCTTGCCAGGTCACAGCGTGTCTTGGGTGAGTGTGGGTATGTACGTATGTGTGTGTTCACAGAATATAGCTGCTTGCGGAAGACTCTTCCTATTCCTATCAGTCACCTCACCAGCCGACTGCCTGTCAGTGCCTGTGGGGACATCACACTTACTGGCACCAAATCTTTATGCTTTTGAATAAAAAATTTTTCTTTAGAAACCAATTAATTCAAGGTAATTCTGTCAGCAGAACACTCTGGAAGCTACTTTATTTGAGGGCAGCTCCCTGAGTTTGAGGCGGTGGTGGCATGCGAAAAATGCCGGGCAAGCAGCCAGTTTCTGCTTGTTGGAGAACTGAGGAGGATCACTTGACTGTTGATACATGATTGTGATTCTTTTTTACCTCAGACAGGCCCACTAAGACCTTGAAAGCCATCAGTTCTTGGTAGCATTGCTCTTCGAGAGAAAATAGTATTAGGGGAAGAAGCAAGAGTGTCAAGCCAAACAATGAAGCAGTGATTCCATTCCCATCCCAACCCAGAAGTTCAGTTTTTCAAATTTATTTGTTGAAGGAATTCTGTAAATGACTAGAATTTTCTGGAAGGTGAGTTGAGAATCTGCTGAGGAGAGAAGTTCTTGGTTGTAGAGCTCTTACAGGTACAGGTTATGGGGACTGAGGCTGAGCTAGATGATAACCTATACATTCTAATACATTACAGGCTGGTACTTGCAGTGGTCCGGGGAGCTCAGAAAGGGCCAGCTTCCTCCAACTAAGATTTAAAATTTGAAATATCCCTGTTTCTCTTGGCATTGCTACTGTCACTGCTTATAGCACTCTTTGGTTCTAAGAACCTTCCAGTGTTTTTGTCAGTTATCTTTCCTAATAGGAGGATCCAGTGTGTGTGTGTGTGTGTGTGTGTGTGTGTGTGTGTGTGTGTGTGTGT
>LOJH01007120.1:0-31443 GCA_001685095.1 Ellobius talpinus
TCTCTCTCTCTCTCTCTCTCTCTCTCTCTCCCTCTCTCTCTCTCACACACACACTAAACACATACATCAAATAAATAGTTAAAAAGAAAAAAAACCTAGAAGATGGAGTGTTGAGATAGAAGGGAGAGTCTTGCCAGGAGTGGCACTTGAGAGGTCTTTTCTCTCCTTCAAAGTGATGTGGCTAAGGAGGGGACAGCTTAGTTAAAAACCCAGCTTCTGGGCCCTCTCCTATGGCTTATGTAAGATGGAGGCTGAGTTCCCCTCTCCTTAAATCATCCATTCAACTGATGAACACTTGAGGGAATCACCAGTTTCTTTAGGCGTCTCTGACTACTGCCAGCATCTAGCCACTGTGTGTGCTATGCTTCTTGTCCTTACCAGAGACCTGACTCTTTCCATGTGACCATGCCCCTGCCTTGTGATCATGGCTCAAGTGTGCCCTGAATGTTTATTTCCATCTTGGCCAGTGATTGCAGACAAGTGCTAGCCTAGGCATGCTAGCACATTTCTCTGGCATATGGGTGCTTCAGCAATCACAGCCTCAACAGTCTGGCCTTCTGGCCTAGGAAGGAGCCTCCATCTTAAAGCTCTCTTTACTGGGATGATCCTTTTCAGGTGTAGGAGGGCAGTTTTATAGGGTTCTTTTTAAAGAATGTGTTTAGGCTTTTGTCAGAATTTAACCATTCCTGGTGCCACCGAAATGGCTCAGCAGGTAAAGGCACCTAATGCCAACCCTGACTATCTGAGTTCAATTCTGAGCTTCACATACTAGAAGACTCGACTCCTGAAAGTTATGGTCTGACCTCCACACACAAACTATGCTTGCCTACATACACAAAATACATAAGATAAGTCTTACATAAGTAAGAATTTCTATGATATTGCTTGTCTTCATTGGACCCAGACTGGGGAAAACAAAACAAAACAAAACAAAACCTGTGGATCACAAATATTAAAAACCACCTTGCCTAGTCCCAGATAAAATGTGAATGTGATGCAATGGAATGGAACTTGACTCCTTGTCTAGTGGCGCAGTGAACAGTAGTTGTAAGCAGAATGTGGCTGCTGCAGGGTGGAGAGAGAGACACAGGGGCTCACCCCAGGTATGGTTCTGCTTGTTACCAGAGCTGTAGTTGCCTTCTCTCCTGGGATAGCCATGATTCAGGAGTATTGGGGTGTCTTTAAGAGACACAGGGTCTTTTTCAATTCCTGCTGTGCTAGCTTGAGAGGCTAGGGTCCCGGACACTCAATAACCACCAAAACCGCTCAAGGCCAGGGACTTTGGTGTTCTTGTCTCTGTCTATACTGAGGACATGACATGATCCCTCCAATGTATGGCTTAGGAAAAGGTTTTTATTGTAGATATGAGGAAAAGTACAGCCAGAGGTATCTGGATGAATCCAGAGCAGGGAGAGAAAGTAGAAGATAGAACACAGGCAACAGACTGGACCAGGTCATGAGAGGAGGTAGGAAGTGAGAGAAGAAGACAAAGATAGTGTGGACAAAGAAAACCAAGAGCGAGGGACAAGGGAAGAAGACAAAAGCATGGTTCTTGATTTGTGGGTCAACCTCCTTTAGGGATTGCATGTCATACATCCTGCATATCAGAAATTTACATCACAATTCATAACAGTAGCAAAATTACAGTTATGAAAAAGCAATAAAAATAATTTTATGGTCGGGGGTCACCATAACATGAAGAGCTATATTAAAGAAATTGTTTTAAATAATAAAAAATATAAAAGAATTATTTTTACTTTTAATGTGTGTGTGTGTGTGTGTGTGTGTGTGCAGATGCTTACAGAGGTCAGAGGCGTTGGATCACCCTGGAGTTGGAGTCCACATGAATTAATAGGGTCTCACTATATGGATCTGACTGACTTAAAACTAGCTATGCATACCAGGCTGACCTTAGACTCACAAAAATCCATTTAGTTCTGCCTCTCTAGTGCTGGGATTAAAGGCTTGAGTCCCAAATTATTTTTTATTTTGTTTTGTTTAAATAAGTTGTGCTCTGGGTATCAAATCCAAGCGACTTCCCTACCCCCAAGCATTCTTGCAGGAACTTTCAATGATACCTGTGCCCTGAGCCCCCAAGTCACCTTAGTTGCACTCAACCATTATGTATTGAATAGCTTGATATAAGAAAGCATGGATAATACCATGCTATTCCAGAGCTCTATACAGGGACCTTTCTTTACAAGGCATTTTATTTTCTCTTGTGTCTGTGTCATCCCCGAGCACAGTGAAGTTGGGTCATCCTTTGGAAGACTATAGGCAAGAAAACCAAACTGGCAGCATGTATCTGTGGTGTCTGGAATAAGAATAGACCCCATAGTCTTATATTTGAATGCTTAGGGAGTAGAGTTAGGAGGTGTGGTCTTCTTGGAGGAAGTGGGTCATTGGGGGTGGGATTTGGGGTTTCAAATGCCCAATCCAGGCCCAGAGGTGTTTTCTCTCTTCCTGCTGCCTGTGGATCCAGACGTAGACCTCTCAAGCTCCTTCTCCAGCACCATGTCTGTCTGTGTACTGCCATGCTTTCTGCCAGGATGATGATGAACTAAACCTCAGAAACAGTAAATTAGCCCCCATTCGATGTTTTCCTTTGTAAGAGTTGCTGTGGTCATGGTGTCTTTTTACAGCAATGGAACACTGGCCAAGATAGCATCACTAGTAAATGTCATTTTGAGATTAAAGCACAAGTTTCACACCTTTTCACCCATCCAGTGTTCTCTGGGTGACTCCTGACACTGCCCTTTGGGCTGGGACTCTGTAAACCCTTGTAGTGCCTGCTTAACCCCTAGCACCTCACTGACTCTGAGCCAGGGCTCCAACAGATTTGTTGAAAAGTAAAAGGTGAGGCTGGAAATATAGTTCAGTTGGTAGAGTTCTCATCTGTCATGCAGGAAGATCCAGGCATGTTGCTCACACGTGTCCCCTCTGTGCTTGGGAGTTGGAAACAGGAGGATCAGGAATCGGATGTCATCCTCACCTGTGTTGATATAAAAATCACAGCTTTCATTTTAAGGAATAAGAGACAGTTTAATCTGGAGCTGTTTTGAGTGCCCATGGCTCAGGAACAAAGATTTAGGTTACCCCAAGTTCCATGTTCCAATGGCGAAGCAGTTTCATGAAGTTTTTATGGCTTTACAGAACCAGGAAAGTCAAACCAGGCAAGTTTAAAATACTTTGGTGGGTATGCCAGAGAGGCAGTGATAAGTCAGCCTGCCTCCATTTTAGACTTGAAAGCCATCTTATAGTAAAGACAAACTACACTACTCATCCTGTTTATAATTAAATCTCTCGCTCTCGAGCCTGAACTCACAGAGATCCGCCTGCTTCTGCTTCCCGAGGGCTGGGATTAAAATCACACACTACGGGGCTCAGAGGTTAAGAGTACTGACTGTTCTTCCAGAGATCCTGAGTTCAATTCCCAGCAATCACTTGGTGACTCACAACCACCTATAATAAGATCTGGTGTCCTCTTCTGGCCTGCAGGGACACATGCAGGCAGAATACTGTACACATAATAAATAAATAGAAAGAAAGAAAGAAAGGAAGGAAGAAAGAAAGGAAGAAAGAGAGTGGATCTGTGGACGCTAAGTTAATAGCTTCTAAGATTTTTATTTATTGCTACAAGATGTTAATTCTAAGTTAATAGCTTTTAAGAGGTTTTTGTTTATTATCATGAGATGCTAGTTCACATAAAGAGTGGGCGTTCTCGAAGGTTAAAACTAACCTATAATAAAGTCATTTGCCTTTGAATCTGCAGAATTCTAATCTCGCCACAGTACTGAGTTGGTTTGGTGACGAACTTCACATGAGTCCAAGGTCCCCATAAATATAATAAACCAGTTCCTGTTCTTTTTGCCCCTCTTCTCTTTTGTTCAGGAGGTGCTTTCTATGTGCTGCTCTGGAGCCTTTGGCCTGAGCTTCCCGCTTGCCCACCGGTTCCTGTCCGAAGTGAGCTATCCAATCTGGAAGGAGCTGTGCCTGTAGGTGTGTGTGTGTGTGTGTGTGTGTGTGTGTGTTAGCGTGGCCATACACGGTGATGACAGCCTCAGAAAGCTGACTGACTGATCTGTGTGGCAGTAGCCAGGAGGTCCCACCCCTCTTTGCAGCCAAGCACCTGACTACTACTAGGGCTCCTTCCTGCTCTTACTGTTCGTTGGGCTCTGGAAATACAAATGACTAATGACTTATTTGCAAGTCAAAAGTAGGCAATGAAAGAAGCATACACCAGGTGGGAAGAATACTGTGTAGTCCTTAGGAAGAACCTCAGGGGCACCTATTGAAGACTCCACAAGATACAGAGAGGAAAAAAATATTGCAATACGGTTTTATAAACAACACGTTTACTTAAGCATACTAAGCAATGCACACATAGACAGTGCTGGACAGAGACTTGGAAGGAGGTGCCCAAATGTGAGATGGGGATAAATAAAAAAGAGAGCTCTCAATTTTTATCATTTAAATATGTTATACAATCATGTTTTTACTACACGACCTTTCTCTAATAACGAACAAACAAAAAACAAAAATAACCCCAAACACTACTTCTAGAATACTTTTAGATTTATAGAAACGATTAGGAAGATAAGACATGGAGTTACTATAAATATGGTTTTCTCCTGTCATTAACATACTAGTGTTTTTTTCTATAATGAATGAACCAATACTGATGTATTGTTATTAAAATTTATGTAGTGTTCAAATGTCTTTTTTTTAACCTAAAATAAACCCCCCCGAATCCCATTCAAGATGTCACATTGTTTAGTTTTCATATCTTGATGGGACAGCTTCTCAGGCTTCCCTTGTTTTGATGACCTTGACAGTTTTGGACAGTCGTGAATTCCTCAAGTGGAGCTTGTCTGACGTTTTTGCACGATTACACCGAATCATGTGTCATTGAGGGGAAGACACCATACGACAGAAAATCACCGTTGATGTTGGCCCTGATCTCCCGGCTGAGGCAGTTAGTAATGTTTTCCATTATGAAGTTTCTCCTACAGTACACGTGGTGTGACCTTTTAAAGTTTTCTTCTCTGTCAGATGTCTAAAAACATACAGCCGGGTGAATGTCCCACTCTCTAGGGATCTAGAGCGGCTCTGCACAGCGAGCAGGCGCTTGGGCTTCCTACTGAGTCCCGCAGGAGCGCAGACCGCAGACCTCACCTGTGGGCGTGGTCCCATGTACCCCGCCCCTCCAGATAGGCCCCACCTCTCCCACGTGGCTCCGCCCCGGCGCGCCTAAGGCGGCCGCGCCCGTAGAGTTTTCCGCCCTGCGGGCTCCTCCAGTGGTACGTAGTCGGTCGCGGGTCGGTATCCGGAAAAGGAAAAGCGACAGTGGGAAGGAGCTCCAAGTAGAACTCAGCGCCCGGGTCCCCGGTGACAGGTGAGTGAGGGTCCCGGCTGGCTGCCTGCGCCTGCGCCTGCTGAGTGTTCGCGCTCGGTGCGGGGTGCGAGGGTCGCCCGAGGCCAGGGCCCGGAGTTGGGCAGAGTCAGGGCAGGCTCACCTGGGGACCTCAGCGGGCTTGAGGGTGGTTGCGGTCTCCTCAGCTCGGTGCGCTTCCGGGAGAAGCTTTAGCCGAGCCTAGCCGGCCGAGAAGGCTGTCTTTGGGAACTTTGCTCCGGAACTGCAGAGAGCGGGTTCCTGGACCTGCCACCCAGGGTTTATATAAGACAGGTTTTCAAGCGGTCCAGAGAATGAGGGATCGTGCCAGGTGTTGTGTTGCCTGCCTTCCTTATCGTTTATCCAGCTAGGATCCCTGTGCCCCCGCTTGCGACCCCGTTCCAGAGTCCCGAGGAACTCTTGGGGTTGGTTTCCCCACTTCCCGTGGGCTCAGGCGTAACTAGGTAGCAAACAGATGTAGGGGAGGGATAGCTAAATTCAAGCTAGGCACATTCTTTCTGGGGATTTCAATCCCCGCCCGATAGTCAGTGGGCGTCTGTGGAGGTTGTGTTTCTCCGACCGACCCTCGATTGTTAGCCTGAGTCGTCTACTTCCTTCATAGGCCTCCACTAGCTGCTCCCTGCTGCCTTGCCCTGCCCTCTGGTACAATAGGGACTTTCGAGCTGGCGTGCCCTGGGGCTACATAGTGAGGGAAGAAAGTTACGAAAAAAACTCTAACCAAAATCAATATATTTTGTAACTGGATTGAGCTTTTCTCAGGTGTAAACTTACAAGATGACCGTGTGTCATTGTCAAAAGGTTGGACAAGCCTGGAGCCTCCTAGGGCAGGGCCAACTGCCTTGCTCACCCTCAGCTTGCTCTCATTATGCATTATGTCCTCGCTTCAGTTGTTGAGAATTCCAGGAGGATTAACAACAGGGCGGTTCCCTGGTGCTTGCCTATGCTTAGTATTCTCTAACCAGGCCAGGTGAGCAGAGGGCAGTCTGTTGCTCTAACACAGGGGTGCCCACTTTGGATTCTTCCGTCATTAATCTCTGCACCTTAATTTCCTCATCCATAAAATAAGGATAATTATAATTCATATGTCATTGACTTATTGTGAGGATTCAGCCAGTTAATTTTTTGTTGTTGATTTTTTTTGCTTTTTGAAACAAGGTCTCCCTATGTAGCCTTGGATGGTTTCAAACTCAGATCTTGCCTCTGCCTCTTGAGTGCTGAGCTTAAGTGAGTGTGCTACCTTGCCCAGCAAGTTAATGTTTTAAAATTTTTATTTATATTACTATTGTTTATTCATTATTTGTTTTGGTCTTTTGAGACAGGGTTTCTCAGTGTAGCTTTGAAGCCTGTCCTGGAACTTGCTCTGTAGACCAGGCTGACCTCGAACTCACAGAAATCCACCTGCCTCTGTTCCCCATGTGCTGGGATTAAAGGCATGTGGCACCTCTGTCCGGCTTACTTTTTTTTTTAGCAAATATTTTATTTTGTTCTATGTGTGTAGTTTTTTTTCCCTGCATGTATGTCTGAACCATGTGGATTTCTAGTGCCCTTGGTACCCTTGGAGGTCAGAAGAGGGCCTTGGATATCCTTGAACTGGAGTTCAGACAGTTATAAACTGCCACTTGGGTACAACAATTGCTCTTAACTGCAGAGCCGTCACTCTAGCCCCTTGAGGTTTGTTTGATTTTTGTTTTCTTTGTTTCTTACTTTTTTTTAAAGATAGGTTCTCTCTGTGTAGTTCTGACTGTCCTGAACTTGCTCTGTAGACCAGGCTGACCTGGAACTCAGAGATCCACCTGCCTCTGCCTCTTGAGTGCTGGGATTAAAGGCTTGTGCCACCATGCCCAGCAAGTTAATGTTTTTTTTTNCACACTAGGCAAGGTCTGGCATGTTAGTGATCAAATGCAGCCAGTGACAGCAAGAACAGAGGTGCAGCCAGCTTGAACTGCCCTGTCTTGGCCCACACTGCTCTACCATCTTTCCTCTCTTTTGCCCATTTCTTATTCATGTGCCATTCCAATGGCTTCTGCTTCACAGTAGGAAGGACAAGACATGCGTTCTTTCCTTCTCTCTGTCATTGGATTCAAGGGATTTATGACCAGGTGTCTTGTCCCTGTGCTGTTCTCAGTCTTTGGAGCACAGAGACTATTTCTGGATTATCTCTTGGTCTTTCAAAGTGCCTATGATGAGCCTTCCCTTTAAAACGTTCAGGAAATTTCAGCTGGGTGAGAGGCAGGCAAGAAAGTAATGTTTTTGTGGCCTGAGTATTGGAACTGTAGGATGGGCAGAGAATGGGGGAAAGTGATGGAGAAATGCATCTAGACTGAGGGGGACGAAGAGAGGCTGAAAGACCTGGGTGTGGAGTTTCACACCTGTAATCCCAGAACTCAGGAGATGGAGGCAGGAAGATCAGGAGTTCAGAGCCAGTTTCAGATACAGAATGAATTTGGGGCTAGAGAGATGATTCCATAGGTGGAAAGCTGGTGTGCACTCCCCTACCCCAGTGCACACAAAATTAGTAAATGTAATTAGCACTGAGCATCCTCCTGGGGATGCATAGTGAATTGGAGTGCAGTCTGGGCCACATGAGACCGTGGCTAAGGCACCTGCCACTGAGCCTTCCAATTTGAGTTTGATCTTGTGTTTTCACATATGCCTGTGCACACACAGGCACACAAACAGATAAAATTGAAATATTTGTTTAAAACAAAAGGAAGCAAGTCAGCTGTTTGAGCTCTTTTTGTAGCCATGACAGGGAAAAGAGAAAGGGCCATCTCAGTTCAGTTGCTTCAAAGGGTTTGATTGATCAGTGATTGCTTGGGTGTTGTGACCCAGGAAGGTAGTTTGGGATGACAGGAGAGGGAACTCTCCTGGGAGACAGAAGAGAAACCCAGGCTGGGTGGGATTGCATGCTTGTTCCCAGAAGGCCTGAGGCTTTCTCTTCTTCCCTTCCTAGCTGTTTTTCTCCCTCTTGAGTCCAAAGCAGTTCCTGGCACTTGGTCCCAAGAGCATGGGAGAGTCTGGTTGTGGCTGTGCTTTGAAGACACAGTCGAGGGAACATATTCCAGTTTCTGCGACTCTTTTTCTACACGAACCCACTGTCCCTCCAGACCATCTGGAATTTGAGTGGTGCCCAGATAGGACAGCTCTGAAGATCCATGAGATCTAGGTTTCCCTGGTGGGGAGTTGGCATTTTTAAGAAGAGTTGTTGAGCTTTGGAATGAAACCTTCTATTAATCTCTAAAACCAATTAGCCCACATCAGGCATGTTGATGTAACTCATGAAATAAAGGTCCCAGGGTCATGGGGAGAAGACTGGCTATACAGTGGAGTGGTCAGCTTCTGATGATCCTGCCTACACTGATGTGAGAAAGAATAGGGTGAGGACAGCTGAACAATTAGGGGGCAGGGGCTGGAGAGTTGGTTCAGTGGTTAAGAGTAGGTATTAGGGGGGTGGAGAGGTGGCTCAGCAGTTAAGAGCACTGACTGCTCTTCCAGAGGATCCACATGGCAGCTCACCACTGTCTGTAGTCCAGCTCATGGGGATCTGACACCCTCATACAGGCACGAGTGCAGGCAAAACACCAGTGTACATGAGATAAAAATAAGTAAATCACAAAAAAAGCAGATATTAGTTATTTTTCTATTGCTGGGAAGAAAAACCACGATTAAGGTGATTTATAAAAAGGCATTTATGCTTTCCGAGGGTTAGAGTCATGATGGTACAGCAAAGTCAAATAGCAGCAGAATCAGCTTACTGCTCACTTCTCAGTCTTCTGGCCTACAAGTAGGAGGCAGAGAGAACTAACTCAGAATGATGTGAGTCTTTTGAACCCTCAGAGCCTGCCCATTGTGACATATTTCCTCCAGCAGGGCCACGCCTAATCCTTCTAAACAACCACCAACTGGAAGCCAGCTATTCAAACATGAGCCTATGGGGGACTGTTCTCTACTCAAACCAGGTCCCAGGTTTGATTTCCAGCACCCCCGTGGCCACTCACAGCCATCTATAACATTTAGGGAATCTGATGTCCTCTTCTGACTTTGGTGGGCACCAGTCATGTTAGTGTGAACATACACAGATGCAGGCATAGCACCCATGCATGTAAGGTAATAAAAAAGAATTAGAGGATTAGAGGGCAGTTCTTATCTGCCGGCTAACCCGGGATGAGCCATGTAGCCACATGGTCCCAGTTTTTTGGCTGACAAATGGTTGCCTCCAACAGAGAGTCAGATGACAAGATGTTTGTGGAAGGGTTTGGAGATCAGCAAGAGCGATGAGGATCTTGTTGATATTGTGGGCTTGTCACCACGTCACCGAGGAAACAGGAAGCTGAAAGTGAAGTGTGCTGCAGTCAAGGCTGGCTCTTTGATCATTAGTGGTAGTTGTTTTGAGATTGTGCTCTTGAAAGTCCCACTGTCTTAGCAGCAAAGAAGACGTTTGAGGGGCTCAGTGACCTGAGCCCACCGGCAGAGGCTGGCTTGCAAGACAGAGGGATGAGAATTCAGGGTGGGCGTAGAGAAGAAACTGGAAACTCTTCACAAGGAGATCATGCAAGCAGGCACGTGAAGCCTGGTGTGGGAAGCATTTTTGGGGGAAAGGGATGTGTAAGGGGGGCAGGGCTAGCATTAAGGGACGAGAGCTTGCTGCATCCACCACAAAGGGCACAGTTATTTTTAGGAATTAGGTGACAAGGCATGTTTCTGTTGAAATCTTTACTGAGTGCCCACTGCTTGTCCATCCAGTTCGTTAATAAAAGAATCTAGGAAGGGACTTGAAGGGTGTTCAAGGACATCCTTATTAGAGTTGGAAAGAAAAACAACAGATCAGGAAAACTGAATCTCAGTAGTTGCTAGGAGGAAGGGATGGAGATGAGGAAGAAAGAAGTGATGCTTTTAAGAAAGCAGACAGGTTCAGTAATGGGTCAGCAAATTGCCTCATGGCAGACAAGCAGCCGCATGGCAGGAGGCGAGGGAGGCTTTAGAGAAAAAGGGTGAGAAAGCTCAGGGAATCTGGAAGAGCATGCCCAGGCTTTGGCCAGTATCTGAGAGAAAAGGAGAGGAAAAAAGGGAGGAAAGTTGTGTTTTTCTGAGTAATGCAGAAAGGTGGAAGGTCACAGGGCTACCTGATGGAAGCTCTGTGGGTAAGTACCCTCCACTAAGGGAATTCCTCCCACCTCCTAATCGTGACTTAGGGTGAATTAGCATTCTTGAGGCATGGTCTCTTGGCCAGGTGATTGACAGGCCCACTATAGCATTTAGTGATCTTATCTTTGGAGCAGATTAAAATGCCATGTGTTTGCCCAGGGGCAGAGGTGGAATCCATCTTTTATCTGGAAGAATGCTTTCCTTTAATGGGCTTCCACAGAGCCCTGATAGCCGTCTTCAGGGGCCTCCAAGCCTACTACAACACTAGATTTGCCCCCTAGTTTATCCCAGATGAGAACCCAGTTTGGAAAGGTCATTAACTTCTATTTCTTTCATGTTGCATTTCAGTTGTTTTGAGAGTCTAGGGGTTGGGAGAAGTGTCTAGGCTAGAGACGATATAACCTGGGCAATTTTGTCTAGGTTATATTTATATTTGAAGCCAAGGGCATGGTGATGTTCAAGAACTCCCTGGAATAACTGAGTAAAGGAAAATGAGCAGTAGAGGAGCTAGTCACAGGAACCAGGGTTGTCTTGCTTCAGTAGACTTGCGGGGTCACCGGCGGCGTTGCTGCAATGGCCAGTGATGGGAAGGAACAGCTGGAGCAGATGTGTGTAGAGCCTCATGAGAGCCACTGTGTGAAAGGACAAGAGAGCGCGGGGGTCCTCTTTCCTCAGCTCACCCTTGTTGCTCCTTTTTCACCTGAGGAGAGTGGACTGTGGATGGCCACAGTCCCTGTACCTCATCTTGCACCTTCTGTGTATGACTTGGTTATTGTGACAGTGTCTGGGTTACTTTTGCTGTAAGGTCAGCAGCTGTGGAATGTTCTCAGTACAGAATTACCATAATTTATTCAGTCTTTTCCTCGTTAGTGCACAATGAATTCTTTTCCTGTTTTTATTGACTTGAGGCAGAGTTGGGGCAAAGAAACTGTCTATTTTGAATGCTCCAGAATATATTTGCTAAGTTCTCTCAATCATGAAATGGGATTTTAGCTACTTTCAAGAGAATTTTAATTATATGTTTATTATTTTTTTCTGTTCAAGAGCCATTTCAACTTTTATCCATTCCTTCTTTAGTTTATTTTGTTCTCTTGTCATTGAGAAGCCCATCGTGCTTAACACTGCCCTTTGGATATAATGCTAGCAGATGGATTTCCATACTTTCTTAATTAGGGTTCCTATTGCTGTGAAGAGACACCGCAACCACAACTCTTTTTTTGTTATTGTTGTTTGCTTGTTTGGTTTTTATTTTTTATCCTCACAACTCTTATAAAGGAAAACATTTAATTGGGGCTGACTTAAAGTTCATAGGCTTAGTTCGTTATCATCATGGTGACAGTGCTTGGGAAGATGTGGTGCTTAGAAGGGTAGCTGAGAATTCAACATCTGGACAGCAGACAGAGGAAGAGAGAGCGACACTGGGCCTGACTTGAACATCTGAAATCTAAAAGTTCACCCCCAGTGACACACTTCCTCCATCAAGGCCATACCTCCTAATAATGCCAGTCCCTATGGGTATCATTTTCATTTAAACCACTACACATACAAAGTGCCCACCTTTCATTGTCCTTTGGTGTCCTTTGGTCTCTGTAAATCTGCTATGATCTGGGAATTATTTAAAAAAACAGTCTTGAATTTCCAAGTTGGTCATGTAGTGCAGTGGGATAATCTTCTGTATGCTATGAATATGTATTGCTCTCATTGGTTAATAATAAATCTGATTTTGCCTTTAGTAAGGCAGAATAAGTGTAGGCGGGAAAGCCAAACTGAAAATAAAGGGAGGAAGAAGGGTGGAGTCAGGGAGAGAGAGATGTGAGCCAGTTGCCAGAAAAACAAAATACCAGGGGACAGGTAAAGCCATAAGCCATGTGGCAAAATATAGATGAATAGAAATGGGTTAGTTTAAATTGTAAGAGCTAGTTAGTAATTAGCCTGAGCTATAGGTTGAGTATTTTGTGATTGTTATAAGCTTTTGTGTGTTTGAGACCAGATGATCAGGATGGAAAAGCTCCTTCTCTGTTTACAATGTAGTGTCATGGAGATACTGACTGCTTCATATTTGGGTCCTGGTTTTATTGGGCTGTGACTGGGTCCTGGTTTTAGTGGGCTGTGACTGGGTCCTGGTTTTAGTGGGCTGTGGTTGGGTCCTGGGTTTAGTGGGCTGTCATTGGGTCCTGGGTTTAGTGGGCTATGTGATTGGTCCTGGTTTTAGTGGGCTGTGATTAGGTCCTGGCTTTAGTGGGCTGTGATTAGTGAGCAAGCATACATCTCAGACTGCATTAAATCCTATTTGGTTGACTACTTTATGTTAAAGTGTACCTATAAATTCAACTTGACTTTTTCTTATCACTAAGAGGTATATCGGAAATTCTCACTGTATAACTGATTGTGGTGGCATGGGCCAGTAATCACAGTAGTTGAGAGATTGAGGCAGGAGGTTGATGAGTTCAAGACCAACCTGGACCATATATTTAAGGTCAGCCTAGATTACATAGTGAGTCCTTATCTTAAAACAAACAAACAAAAAACCAGACCAAAATAATTTTCACTGTAATTTATCATGTTTGGCCTGCTTCATGGATCGTACTGTGTGGTCTTTGATGCTCGGGGTCATATTATTTATGTTTTAGGAGAAGAAATAACCAAGAGGTAGGGGTAATCTCTTTCCTTATAGCCCTAAAATTAATAAAAACACATTTTTTCTTTCTGAGACAGGGTTTCTCTGTGTAACTTTGGAGCCTGTCCTGGAACTTGCGCTGTAGACCAGGCTGGCCTCGAACTTCATAGAGATCTGCCTGCTTCTGCCTCCTGAGTGCTGGCATTAAAGGTGTGTGCCACCACCACCCAACAATAAAAACACACTTTACAAAACAGCAAGACGCAGGCATTTAGAGGCAATGTCCCTGGCAGACTTCTAGCTATACTCTTGTGCTTTCTGTCCAGTTGGTAGCTGTGTCTTGATTCTCAACCTGCCGATACTATGAGTGCCCTCTCCTGCCAGTGGCCCAGTGGACCTTATCCTCAACACAGCCAGGCTTTTAGGAAGCGTGGATAAAATGAGACTCACCTGTAAACTTTAGGGAAGGGACCTGGAAGTCTTAGTCCGTTTTCTGATGCTACAATAGAACATCTGAAGGTGGATAACAAATACAGAGAATTGATAAACAAATGACAAATGAAGCCCAGTGTTCTGGCAGCTGTGTGCTGCATCATAGCATGACAGAGTAGAAAGGAGAAGTAAGAAAGGATGAGGCCGCTGGTGATACAATAGCCGGTTTCCATATCCCACCCAGCTCACCTCTTAAAGGTTTTGTCACTTCTCAGCTCAGTGCCATTACACAGAGGGTCAGGCTTCCACCAGGTGGGTCTTTAGAGGACAAACCGTGCAGAACCATAGCAGAACCGACCATACCATCATGGGGGCAGGACCTCTTGCCCTAACCCCCTTGCAGTTGGGCCCCCTTCCTATGTGTCCAGTTCAACTTGACCGACCACATTTCCTTCCTCACATGAGGCAACAAGATTGAACTTTCCGTGTCCTTCAAGGGAAATGACAGTGTAGTAATACACAAAAGTATAGAGGGCCAAATGGCGGGAGAAGATTCTGTCCTGTAGTCGCTCTGCTTTTTTCTGTCTCAGTGGACTGGACTAGAGTGTCCTGGTTTTACTTGCCCTTAAACTGATCTTAGAAATTTTCTAAGGCCAGTGTTTTCAGACAAGACATACAACTACAAAGACAGCTGGAAAAGTCCTTGGTTTGTGGTCTAGGATTATGAAAAAGTCCTTAAGATATCTTGAGCATGTATGCATGCTTGTGTGCAGGTATGTTTGATGTGTGTGACATATGCTTGTGTGTGCATCTGTGCTATGCACACATGGGGATTTAAATGTTGATCGCAGGTATTGTCCTCTGTACCTTATATTTTGAGATAGGGTCTCACACTGCCTCTGGAACTTGCCAATTAGGTTAGACTGAGCACTCAGCAAGCCTGTTATCTCCATTTCCAGGTGCATGTGCCACCACACCTGGCATTTTATGTGGGTTCTAAGGATTTGAACTTAGGCCCTCATGTTTGCATAGCAAAGTACTTTATCTGTTGAAACGTATCAACCATCAGCATATTTTTAATATTAATATTCCCTGTCTCGTTTTTGCTTAGTTTTTATGTCTTTGTCTTGCTCTGAATTTCAAATCATTTATGTTTAAGAATTTGTTTTTCTTATAATCAGTACATATCTGGTCTTGGAGAGAAAGGGGGTGGCAGGAGGCCATGGCAGCTTGAAGGCTTCTATCTTTGATAGAGGAATTCACATTCTTGCTGTTGTGGCTGTCTGTCATTTTATTCTGTGTTATCTTTGTTGCTTTATTACACTTGGAGGTTGTTTTCTTGTTTCTTGCTACTTTGGTTGATTTCTCCTTCTCCATCCCTGCTGTTAGGATTCTGGCTTATTTGTTTATCACAGAGGGCTTACCTCTCTCCTTCTCTTCTGACATCAGAAGCTGAGTTTTACAACTTTCCTAAATGGTGGTCCAGGTACCAGCCTCCCAACATTATGTTGCTTCAAGCTGTGTATGTGTAAGACTTATAAAACACAGTTCTAGACCCCAGGTCTGACTGTGTCTCTGTGTATGCATATATATCTGAGTGTTTTAATTCTGGCAGGTGCCCAGGATGTGCTGATGTGTCTAGTCTTGGGTACTGATGTCTCTGTGCTTTCTTTACCTGCATTGACCAGGTCAGCCTACTCTAATACTCTCTTCTGACAGGTACTGCTGAGCTGGTGGAGTGACTGGGAACATGGTTCTTGGGGTTTCTGTGTGCCAGGTTATAGTGAGTCTTTTGTTCCTAAAGCAAGACAGGGCAGATGGTTGACAGATGACAGTCAGAAGGTTCGGGAACACCACCCACTTCTCTCCTTAATTTGAAACTAACACGTTTATCCTCCTGCCATTGACTGAGCTGGCACTGCACAGGCTAGGGAATGGGAACCTCGCCGTATATTGTAGCAGCCAGAAGCCAGCAGGGCAGTTCTGTCCCTTGGGTGGGGGAACATGCTGGCAGGCCTTTTCTTCCTTGTTGATACTTCAGAGTCTTCAGCCTCCTCCCAGAGGTCAGGCCTGTTAACAGGCTGGGATCTATACTCTTGCCACGGTTACAGCCCTGTATGCCCTGGCTGAACTAAGGCTGATGTTTGCTGGGGCTCCTCGCATTCATGAGAGATGAGGTTTGTGGCAGCCTGCCCCAGTTTCTCTGTCACCACTGAGATCACTGGAACAAATGGTACCTTGTGTCTGACTCAGTTAATGTGCCAGTTGTTAGGAGATCACCATCACTTTCTCACTTTGGTTTTCTCAGGTTAACCTTCATGTCTCCCAACTTGACCTCCAGTCTGGGAGAGTGGGATTGAGAGCTCGGAGTGTACAACAGCATCTTGGGATAAAATGCAGTGGACAAGATGGCAAGAGATACAGTTGTAGGCCTTGTCCTGTTGTCCCCAGCCAGCCCTGAGAACTCAGGCAGGTCTCTCATGCTCCCTGGGCTTTTAAGCCATTGACTGAAATAATGCCAGTGGTTCAGAATTTTGGAGCAATCCAAATGGTACTGAGGACTGGCTTTTTATTTCTAAGAAGGTTCTTTCAGATTTGCTTACTCAGGCTCAACCCATGGTGAGGCCCTAGTGATTGCTATGACTACTATCCTGCCAGTTTTGCCCAGAATGGAAGCCCAGGAGACAGTCTTGGATGGCAGCGTCTGCTACACAGCCCGGAGAATGATTGATGTCAGCTCGGCTATTTTTAATTCCTTCTGTGTGGGTGGGGAGCTGAATGCCTGCCTCCACCTTCTGTGGGCTTTTTGTGTAGTGCCTGAGAAAATGCAGTCAGGGTTGGTAAATGCTGCCGCAGGGCTCTCTGGCTTGTATCAGACACTTAATGGCACCCATGACCCACATAGGTGAGGTTAGTGCCCTATGATCCCAGGGTGTGGGACTCTATAGACCTGGAAGACCTAGGGTGTTCCTATATCTTCTCACATCCTATTTGGGATGGAAAAGAGAAGGGATTCTTCTAGAAGGGTACTGGTTGCCCCTCATATTCCCGGAGTTCTGCCTACTGACAGACTGTCAGGACGGGTGCCAGCCAGGTGAGGAGAGATGAGTCAGGTACTTGTGGTCCTGGCGGGATGCAGCTATGTTGAAGGATCCCAGTGCCAACTCTACTGGGCAGTGGTGGGAAGCAGCAAGGAGGCCAACAGCCTGCAGGGGCCATCATCTCCCCGAGAGGCCAGGAGAAGTGATCTAGCACTGGCCCTTGACCTCAGAGCCTTGTTCCCTGGTGTGTTAAATGGGAGTGGCAGTATGATACACACCCATGAGATTGCTGAGAAGGTTAGTGAGCTGTTTAGTGAGGAAATGTACATGCTCATCCTAGGAACTAGAAGAAAGGGGGTGACTAGAACATGTTAGACTGAGTTCCAGAAAGAGCCATCATTGTGAGTGGGAAGGTCAAGATAGCTTCCTGAAAGAGGTGGGGACCCCCTGTGGCCCCAGAGAAGCCTAGAGACAGCAGGGTGGCCAACCATAGGAACAGCTGAGCAGTTGTCTAAGATGGAAATTGCTAAGCTTGGTTGAGTGAGAGACATGTTTCCTGACTTCTTGTATCACATATATACCTTGGGGGTTCTTTGGACTGCCTGCCTTGTTGCTGTTTATTAGTGGCCCAGTGTAACTCCTAGTACAGCCTGACAGAGAATCTTGTACTTGATTGATCTGTATGTTCTCCGGACTTCCTTTCCATTTCTGACAGCATGGCTGGCCGCTGCACTACAGAAAAGTCAAACACGTGTGTCTTCTGGGTGTGAAGGCACTAAAGCTCCTGAGCGGATAAATGGACAATGAGTATGTGACAGTCGTATTGGATCAGGGCCCCTGCAGCCTGTAGGCCTTGATTTCAGCCTCTGTCCCTCGCTGCTGCAAGAAAGTATGGAAGTGCCTTTCAGAGGAGAGCGAGCCTCTGAGAGGTTAAACATGGATTAGCAAAGGGGCCCAGCCTTCTTGTTCCATTTCTAAAAATATTTAAGTCACAGATCCTCTTTGTATCCCCAAGGAAGCAACTTTGAGCTATAGAACCTTCCTGAAGGTGGCTACAAAACCTTCATGAAGCACCAGTTGCCTGGATAGGTGGGTTCCAGGAACCCCAGAGTCTGGATCTGCTTGCATCCACTAGAGAGAAGTGGGGTCTCCTCACATCCTTGTGTAGCCCTAGGACTACCTCCCATCCTCTCAGGCTCTCCCTGCCCCCCACGGGAGAAGGCAGGATTGCCTGTGTGTTTAGCCCCCTGTCGTAGGGAGTCTAATGGGCCCTCTTCCAGTGCAGGGGGGGGCAGAATCAGATTATCACCAATCCTTCCCATCCTCACTTCCATCTCTACTGGGCTCTGGGAGGGCTGTAGAAGCCATACCGCTTGATAGCATTGGCATAAAGAAAGGTGTTTGGTATCCTTTCCTTAAAAGGGCCCTTAAAATCCTGTAAGTCTTGTGTGACACCAAACTTCTACCTGTGCCTGCAGATGGTGAGAAACAAAGAAACAAAACAAAAAACCAGGGACAGGTGCAAGGGCACAACATTGAGGACAAATGGTGTTTCAGCTTTTAGCTAAAACGTTTTTGTTTTTCAGAAAATTGTTGAATATGGTACTGTAATTGTGCTGGAATAGTCCATTTTTGAGTTAGGTGTCAGGGTCCCCTCATGTAGCACTTATTGCTGCATTATAAAACAGGCAGTTTACAGAATAAGAAAAGTCAACTATATTGATTTGAAGGGCTTAAAATGAAACCCGCTGTCTCCGGTCACATCCTCCCCTTTGTCTACTTCTGTGTAGGTAACTTTTTCCTAACAAATGTCTTTATTTAAATGATGGGCTTATAGTTCTGTTCATTAATTTATCTTGCTGACATGCTGCTTGGATAGATAAGGAATCAGTACGTATATCAGTATTAATTGCATATTATGACTATAGAATGTATTGCTCATTGCTGTCCTAGCAACTTGTGTGGTTATGTGTGCAGGGCTACCAAGCTTCCTGTTCCTGCAGTGAGTCACCCCTCCCCTTGGGCTTGAGTTTTTGCATACCCGTTGTTCTGAGCTGGACAAGTTGACCCCACATCTGTCACTCAGCTATTATCTTGGGTCTTCTTTTTTAAGTTTTCTGTGTTATATTCCCCTTGCACTGTTTTTTTTAATTTCTTTATTTACTTTCTCATTTTGTCAGAATTTAGAAATCTTTATTTACTTTCTCATTTTGTCAGAATTTAGAAATTTCTAGTAAAAGTAAGTGGGAGGTGGGTACTTTTCATTTTTGAGTCCTTTGGAAACATCTGCGGCATCCTGTTGGTAGTGGGAATTTAGCTAGCTGTAGGAATGAACAGAAAGTTGAAAACAGTTTATTATCCATTGGGAGGTTGAAGAGGGGCTACTGTAATCAGAGACTGCCCCCTTTTTTCTTAAGCTTTTTTAGGTCTTATGTGGATCCATAACGTTGGGCACCATTTTGCAATCATAGGCTGCTCGTTTGTTTTCCGGCTGCCCAGACCTGAATAATCACACAGAAACTATATTAATTACAACACTGTTTGGTTAATAGCTTAGGTGTATTCCTAGCTTAAATGAACCCATTTTTATTAATCTATGTATCACTGCAAGGCTGCGGCCTACCGGTAAGGTTCTGGCATCTGTCTTCTTTGGCAGTGACATGTGTCTCTTTGATTCCAACTATTCTCTCTCTCTGTATCTCTTCTAGCTTGGCCATATTCTTCCCTGCCAAAGGCCAAAGCAGCTTTATTCATTAACCAATCAAAGCAACACATATACAGAAGGACACCCCACATCAAGCTATTGCCTTATAGTTCCCAGTAGTGGTTGAGGAGCCCAGTGTTATTCCATTTTCCCCTGAAGAACCTCGGCTCCTTTCTTTTTCTGAAAGCTTATAGTATTATTTCTCTGCCTCTGAGTTCTTATGTCAGGTTGATAAGCTTTGCTGATGATTTCTTTTCAGACATTGGATCGCCACTAGGTGGTCCTTTTGACTTAAAGTAGCTCTTCGGGTGCTAGTCAGTGTTCTTATATCATCATCATCATCATCATCATAGATATTATTATTTGTGTGTGTGCCGGTGGGTGGGTGTGGTGTATAAACATGTGTTTGCCTGTGTGTGTTTGCACAGAAGCCAGAGAGAACTCTAGAGTGTTCTATTCCATCACTGACTGAATTTGGAGCTACACTGGTAGCCACTGGGTTCCAGGGATCCCCTTGTCTTCACCCTACCTCCCAGCACTGAGCTTATAGGCATATACATACCATGGCCAGCTTTCTACATGGAGGCTGGGGATTTGAACTTGGGTGTCCATGCTTGTGCAGCCAGCATCTTACCCACTGAGCCATCCCCAACCCTTGTGTATATTCTTGTAGTATTCTTGTGCTATAACTGATAATTTTCTTGCCTCAGCTTTTTCTGCCCTCCCCCTTGGGACTCATTTTAGGTCAATGTTTTTCAACATTTCCAATATTGCGACTCTTTAATATAGTTCCTTTGTTGTGATGACCCCCCACCACAAAATTATTTTTGTTGCTTTTATGAATACGACACAAGTTGGGGCCTTGGTGGGTGGCCTTGAGTGTGGAGTTTATTGCGATAAAGGGAATGGGGGAGGAACAAGAGAACGGGAGAGAGACAGAGAGATACAGAGAGAAAGGGGAAGAGAAAGAAGACAGAGAGGGACAGAACACTGCCTCCTCAAAGAAATGGCAGAAAGGAAGAGAGCAGGAGTAGGCGGGACTTGTCTCTGAAAAGGACCTTTTGTACCTGTGTACAGACTAGGACCCTGGGTTCTGCCTGAGTGCATCCTGCCGGATGACAGGCCAGGCCAGCATAGTGCCTGAATCCTAACCGTTGCTATTCCATACCTCTACTTTTGCTATTGTTATGAGTCGTATTGTAAATATCTGATAGGCAGGATATCTAATATGTGACCCCATAAAAAAGTTGTTTAACCCAGGGGGTCATGGCCCACAATTTGAGAAACACTGTTTAGATTATGCTATTCCTACATCTTTTTATACCCGTTTGTGGTTGTTAATGCTTTTCATTTGTGTGTGTGTGTGTGTGTGTGTGTGAGTACATGCACATGTATGTGGGGGCCAAAAATCAGCCTCAGGTGTTCTTCAGGATCTCTCAGTGAAATCTGGTGTTCTCTATCTAGGCTCAATTGGCTGGCTGGCTGACTAGCTATCCCCGGGGAGCCACTTGCCTCTGCCTCCCCAGCATTAGAATTCTAAGCATATGCCACTGTGCCTAGCCAGTTAATGTTAGTTCTGGGCATTAAGTTCTGGTCTTAATGCTTTTGCAGAAAGCACTTTATTGACTAAAACCTCTCCCTGGCTCCTGTTGTTTGCTTGCTTGCTTATTTTCAGGATAAGATCGCACCTCAGACTCACTATGTACCTGGGCCCTTGGTCTCCAGAACCCCCTGCCTCTGCTGCTGAGAGCTAGGATTATAAGCGTGGCTCACTACAGCCAGCTTTTTGTTGCTCTTTTATCTCTGAATTTCTCCAGACTTGCTTTTCTAACCTTTCTGTTAAATGTTGGGATTTGTTTGTTTTTCATTCCCTTTATACACACATTTATTTGCTACTGATCTATTGAATTTTGAAATTTTAATTTCTTCTGTTTTCAGTTTCTGAACACACCTTATTGCTTTCTTACTGTTGCATGTGTGCAGAGTTTTCTTTTGGTTTTGTGTTATGGGTAGATGTTTCTGTGTCTCTGAGCATACTAATTGTACTCTCTCCCTTTACTTCTCCTCCATGGCTCGCTCCCCTCTGAGCCGTCTCTTGTTTTGGTCTCTCCTGCTCTTACTGGAGACCTTGTTCAGATGTCCTGTGATCTTTTGTTGTCTACTTACGTAAACAGTGCTCAGTCCTTGGGCTCTGTTATACCACCTCTTTACCCTTGTGTGAAATCATCTTTTGTAGTGCTGGTCTGTCTTCTCCACCTCATCTATCCTTGCCTCAGGCATGGAGCCCAGCTAGAACTCTTACTCCTTCAGAGCCTTTGGTAAAAGGAAGCATCCAGGTGAAGTGGGTCCTGCATGAGCCCTGCACCTGTGCTGATGCCACGCCCTTTGCATCATAGCACTTGTCATGGAAGCAAGAGGTTCTGGGCTGGGTCCCTTGCTGTGTCATGGTGGCCTGCCACTTCCCCCTCCTTTGTTGTCAGTTTCTCCATTGGTAACTGGAAAGAAGAGGTGTGGTGGGTAGGAGTAAACTGAGTCACCTCTTAGGGCCATAATGGCTTACCAGCTGGACTGCATGCTCTGTTACCTACATGCGTAAATCAGGTCCTTAGCATTTCCCTCCCCCAAAGTTTACATTGCTGACTGGGTGTGTTGCCTGGCCCCAGAGAACCTACCCCAGCTCTTATTATGGTGACTCACTGTGACTATGGTGACCGTGTTGACCTATAATACAAGTGAGCAAGCCTTATCTGGGCTCCTTCCAGACAGGAGGGAACAGTAAGCACCTGGTGGTTTTGTTGTTGTAATGATTTGTTGTGGTCTTAGGGGTTTGATGCTTCTCCTGTCAAAGACGCTGGCCAGGCTATATGGGCTGGTCGTAGACCTCAGACAGGAAGGGGTCTAGGGGAAGGGAGAGATGGCTACTGGATAGATTATGCTATTCCTGCTCTTGCAGGTCACCACAGACTTCAGCGTGCTTTTGTGGTACTATACACGACATGAAACTGATTTTTTTTTACTAAGTTTAGCTGTGTAGTTCAGTAGCATGGAATATTCACTTTATGTGCAACCACTACCCAGATTTCTCATCACCCAAGATAACTCCCCGTTTAACGGAGCATCCCATTTCCTTCTTGCCCCAGCACCTCTGGACAGCAATGTCCTTCTGTCTTTTGAGTGGAATCAGGCAATATTTAACTTTCTGTGATTGACTTATTTCACTTAACATGCTGGGTTTAGGTTTATCCATGTTGTAGCATGTTCCAGGATGTCCTTTGGTTTCAGAGTGGGTGGCACATTTTCTTCATCTGTTCATCTGTGACACTTGAGTGGTCCCCACCTTTGCACTTAGACTTGTGGATAACGCTGCTAGATGAGAGTGGGTCCTTAAATAACTGTGCAAGGTCTTGCTTTTGTTTGTTGGATCCTATGGTAGTTCTCTATTTAGATTTTTGGGTTTTTCTTTTCTTTTTAGGAGCTAATGGGTTTTCTGTAACATGATAATAGGTTTCTCCTCCGATGTAGTAAGCCAGATCAGACAGTATTGAAAAAAAATAAAAGAACAGGTTTATTTGAGCAAAGCCACTCCTGGGAGAGCCCTCCAGTCCCAGAGATCGGGCTGGAGAGGCCATGTGCCCGAACTAAAACCGGGAGGTTATATAGCCTGTAGGCAAGGTGGTGATGATGTGTCTGCCACAAGCTGGGTTTGTGGCCAAGTATGATCAAAAGCTGACCACTTTAGGTGGGATCTTGGGCTGCTGGCAACCTCAGGTGAGGAGCTACCATGGCTGCCAAGAATGCAGAACTGGGCTTTTTGGCGCCTTTTCTTAATTGGAGATTCTCTGAGGGTGGGGTTTAGACAGAGAGGAATGGGGCTTTCTGGGTGAAGCAGGAGTGTCATGGAGGGACACTCAAGGTGTACACAGGGTTGTACCTTAACTGGGGGTGATCTGTTTGCTTGTTGTCTCTGGCCCTGGTGGCTGTCCATGTTCTTTGTGGCCCATTCCTCTACAGGTGGAGCAGTTGTCTGCTTGGTGTTGTCTTCCTGTTTTTACTGTTTCGTAGAAGGGAAAGAGTGTCTAATTTCAAGTGCCAGCAGTTGGATTGATCTCAACCAGGTAATCAGAGTACTGCATTCATCTGGCTGGTAATCTCAGTCACATTGGACCAGCTCTTGCCATAGTCAGTTCTGAGACACTGAGGCTGAGTACTGTATCTGGGACATTTTTGGAGGATGATGATGGCTTTGTCTCAGGCTTTGGAATGCCCTTTCCTGTACTCCTTTGATTGAGCAGTTGAGCAGTGGTGTCCTAAGGCTCTGTGACCCTGAAGGCTGGTCAGTCCTCCCATCACTGTATGGGTCAGCTGATAAACAGGTGCATATAGAAGTTTAGTGAGCTTAAGAGTTTTGATCCTTTATTCCTTGTCTGTTTGTCATAGCCTATCTTCTGTGGTCATGTGGAGACACTAGTACTAAGGGAGTTGATCTCAGTCTGCTCAGCTTAGCTCCTGCTAGAATGTGGGGTCAAGCAGAGATTCCCATGATCCCGTCCCTCTTAAGTTGTTAGAAGGATTGCATGGCACAGAGGCAGTAACTGGGCACTGCAGGGTTTGGTGTGCAGAAGCATCTCAAGCTCAAGGGGCTTTGTCGGGGCTAGAGAGACCTTGGGGGGGCTCAAATATTGCCATTGGTCCATGATGACTAGCTAGTCCCTTTGGTTAGGTATTTTCTATTAGACAAGCCTCTCCGCTGATGCAAATAATCCCAATCAGACTGAATCAGACCAAATTAAAAGATGTTTGATGGAGTGCTCCTGGGTGGCCCCAGGAAAACATGGAAAGGGGAAGAGAGAGAAGGGGAGACCACATGAAACCCAGAGGCCACGTATTCATTCTCTGGGGGGCAGTTTAAATAGCCTGTAGGAGTGGTCTTGACCTTCCCAGGGGAGGGAGCTGGGGTGAAGCCCCCAGGCAAACAATCCAGACTTTTTGAATAAAGGGGTTTTAGGGAGCTGAGGTTGATGCTTCCCACCAAACACCTTTGACCATGCTCCCTAGAGAGTCCTGGTAGACACCGTTTCAGACCAGGGTGGTGGCACAAAAGCAATGACCTGCACACTATACTCACAAACACAACTCCATTTTGGTGTGGGGGAATAAGTATGACTCCCCCACCCTGTGTTTGTGTGTGTGTGTGTGTGTGTGTGTGTGTGTGTGTGTGTGTATACACACATGTATGTTCAAGTGCCCAGAGTCCCTAAGGGTATGTGTTTGGGTAAGACAGGTGTTGGATCTACCCACTGGAGCAGGAGTTATAGATAGTTGTGATGCTGGGACCTGAATTCTGTCCCAGTGTTCTTCACTACTTGAGCCATCCTTCCAGCCCTGTGTATCTGTTTCTTAAGTTTTACCTTAGGCTGCTTGGGCTGGGTCTATGGTCCCCTTCCTAGACAGGTGCCTTCAAGTGTCAAGTGCTCCCACTTTCCTTAAGATGATCCAGCACCCAAGTTCTGTGTTTGGCATAGGAACCCAAGGTTAACATGTAGTTTTATAGTGAGTGAGTGGAGTGAGAGAGAGAGAGACCATACATTTAAAGTTGATAGCACTTAAAAATTACACAGGAAATAGTTTACAATCCCTGGAGTTTTCTTAAACACATGGAATGGATAGGGTCTAGATCAGCGGTTCTCAACCTTCCTAATGCTGTGACCCTTTAATACAGATTCCTCATGTATGGTGACCTCAACCATAAAATCATTTTCTTTGCTACTTCATAACTGTAATTTTGCTGCTATTATGAATCATAATATTAATATCTGATATGCAGGACGTATTTTCATTGTTACAAATTGACCCAAAAGGGTTGTGACCCACAGGTTAAGAATCCCTGGTCCAGATGAATTAAGATTGACCTTGAAGCAGTGCTTTGATGAAGCTGATAGTTGAAGGTTTACAGCCCTATTCTGCTTATATAAACTCACTCTGTCAATCATTGTTCATCAGTGCCTCCATCTTATGAGTCATTCCTTGGAATTGAGTTGTTTACATGGTGTGCTAGGCCGGCTCTGCTGACTTTGAGTGCGTGTATGGTAGGGATTAGTCATGTGGGGCTTCCCTCTTCCCTCACAGCCAACAGCCTTGACCTGAAAACTGGGTTCAGTAGAGGGAAGGAAGTTCTGAGACATTAAAAGATTCAGGAACTTCTGACTCCAGTTCAAAACCTGTTCCTTGTGCTGTCTCTCCTGTCTGTTGGAAGAAAGCTCTTAAAGCAGGTTATCAATGACAAAGCCACCTGGGGCCATATCCTGGCTCCCTAGTGATGTGACCTGCTCTAGTGACAAAACCAAGGGCAGTGGGAACTAGATAAGTATCCACCTCTGTCTAGTAACCTGGGACAGATGAGTGCCAGGGCTTATGCATGCGCACACACCCGCATGAATAAATAATAAAAATTAAATATGTGAATAAAATTTTAAAAAGGGAAAAAAGCATTTGAGGTCAGTCTGGACTACATAGCAAGATCGTGTGTGTGTGTGTGTGTGTGTGTGTGTGTAAGAGAGAGAGAGAGAACATGAAAGAAAAAATATTTTACCTGTTTTCTTTTGGTATGTGTGTGGTTTTTTTCAAGACAGGGTTTGTCTCTGTAGCTCTGGCTGTCCTGGAACTCACTCTGTAGACCAGGGTGGCCTCTAACTCTGAGATCCCCTGCTTCTGCTTCCTGTGTGCTGGGATTTAGGACACATGCCACTACCGCCTGAACGTTTACTTATTTTCAAACATTCGTATATCATTTGTATATGTGAATCAAATACATGTGCGTATATATTTTCATCTATGTATGCAGATGCTTTGTAAATATATGTACGCATGTATTGTGTATGTCTTAGGTTGTATGTTAGAATGCTTGGTGGTTACTGTTAGGGGAGGGGATAGTGGCCTTCTCTAATTGTTCTGATTTTCTTCTTCAACCTGCTTATATTCTTTCTTTTCTTTTTTTTTTTGGTTTTTCGAGACAGGATTTCTCTGCAGCTTTGGAGTCTGTCCTGGAACTGGTTCTTGTAGACCGGGCTGGCCTCGAACTCAGAGATACTCCTGCCTCTGCCTCCCGAGTGCTGGGATTAAAGGTGTGCGCCACTACCGCCAGTCTATTCCTTTATTTATTTTTCAAAATAAAATTTATGCAATTTTGGTTTTTTGGAATTGTTTCTTCCTGTTTAGCCTAGGCTGGCCGTAAACTCATGATCATCCTCCTGCAGCATAGCATCCCCACTTCTCCCAAGTGGTAGGATTACAAGCAGGCACCAGCACACCCAGTTTATACAGTGCTAGTGATCAAGCCCAGGGCCTCTCCCAGTCACAGAAGCAGGTACTCTGCCAGCTGAGCTGCAGTCCCAGCCCGGCTCATTGCTGTTTTGATGTCAGTAATACTCAGTTTTCTAGATGTGCGACTGGGGTTTATCTGCTGAACCACATTTTGGTTCCTGGGAAGGTGGGTAGTCAGGAGTAACACTGCTGCATTTAGATCTGAGATACAACCTCCCCCAGTGTACAGGAGGTAGGTGGGATATACATTGGTGGGGCACCCTTGAAAGGTGTATTGGAAATCTAACCCTTCCTCTTTTTCTCCTGTCCCCATCACTCTTTCTCACTGGATCTCCTGAAACAGCATGTCAAATGAACCTTTCTTCCTTCTAAGTTGTTTAACTCAGACATTTTGTTACAGTGACAAAAGACTGGCTCACACAACCATCCTGTAATTTTTCATCTCACGTGGACCAATACCAAGATCATGGCAGTTGCTGGTTTCATAAAATATGTTTAGTTTTGTAAGAAACTGCTAAGATCTCTTTCAAAGTTGTACTATTTAGCATTCCCCACAACAATGTGGAAGCTGTTGTCCATGCCCCCGTGTTTGGTGGGTCACTATTCTGGATCTGGCCATTCTAATAGCTGTGCAGTTTGTTGTTTCCATATACTGTGGCACATTGAGGGCCTTTCCATGTACTGTCATCTCTGCATACCCTTCGGTGAGCTGCCTTCTGAGGTCTTTTGCTATATTTTTCTAAGTCCCTTGATCAGATGTATCTTTTAGGACTACATTCAGTCATTCTGTAGGGTTTTTTTTCCTTCTTTATCAGAAACAGGATCTTGTTGGTTTGTTTGCCCAGGCTGGCCTTAAATCCTTGTCCATAAGGGATTCATTCTCCTGCCTCAACCTCCTGAGCAGTTGAGATTACAGGGTGTATCACCATGTCTGGCTTTCTTCCTTTTACTTAGGAAAAAATGTCAGCGAAGACGGTCAGAGCTGTGTGGTTTAGACTGTGTATTTGTGTTGTGTGAGAGCAAGCGACCCTTCAGCCAACAGCCTGAGAAAGTACAGTGGCAGACATCAGGAAACATCAGGCCTACCTTGTCTGCTTCTGAGTGCCAAGGGCTGTTAGGCCCTGGAGTCGTCCTCCAGACCTCTGCCTGTGAGCATCAACCAGGGGTGGTTTCTGTTCTACATAAGGAGAGGCTACTTCTGGACCAGTGCTTTAGGCCTGGTACACTTCCACTCCTTTTCAGTGTCCCTAGAAACCAGGCTGGCCACTGGAGGGTGTGAATAGCTTCACTGCAGGCTGGAGGCCTGTATCCACCTCTTCCTGTTAGCGTGGAAAGCACAAGGCTCTGCATTGTGGTAGGGCGGTGACTGAGTCTGTGGAGAGGAACTCTGTTCTGGAAGACTTTCCCTTTTGCCCTGTCCCCAGATTTCTGCCTATGTGGTGGGGACCCTTGAAATTTAAGGGTCCACTGGTGTGAGTATTCATGACTTTAGGGAATAAGCCCTTTCACAGTCCCAAAGAAGCCCTCCCCCCAGTTTCTTTATTAGCTGGGTACCGTGAGGCTTGGTTCTAAGGGTTGCTGGTTGCCAGAATCCAGGTTCCCCCTGAGGTGCTCATGTGTGAAGGAGCAGTCCTGCACTCAGCGGGGGTGGGGTGGGGGCAGCAGTCTAAGTTTTAACATGCTCCACAAAGGTCTGTTTTGAAAACACATTGTGCTGATTAGTTTTATGTCTGCTTGAAACAAGCTGGAGTCACCAGAGAGGAGCCTCAATTGAGAAAATGCCTCAATAAGATTGGGCTGTAGGCGAGCCTGCGGGGCATTTTCTTGATTAGTGACTGATTGGTTTGGGTCTAGCCCATTGTGGGTGGGGCCATCCCTGTGCTGGTGGTCCTGGGTTCTACAAGAAAGCAGGCTGAGCAAGCCATGGGTAGCAAGCCAGTAAGCAGCACCCCTCCGTGGCCTCTGCATCAACTCTTGCCTCTAGGTTCTTGACCCATTTGAGTTCCTATCCTGATTTCCTTCGATGACGAACAGTGATAGGGAAGTGTAAGATGAAATAAACCCTTTCCTCCTGAGTTACTCATCATGGTGTTTATCACAGCAGTAGAAACTCTAGCTAAGACACATATGTTTACGCTGGAGAGGGCTGCAGCTGGATGAATCTACCCAGCCGTATTCACATAGTCCCAGTGAGGAAGGAAGGGTGATGTTTTTGCTGTAACATCCCTAAGAGAGTCAGAACCAGAGGCTACATGTTCTCTGTAGGCAGGGTTATTAGAACCAGAGCCAGGTGTCCGTCCTTTGCAGAAGGCATGAGGTGTCCCATGTTTGAGTGCCATGGTCAGAAGCAGGCATATGGGACAGGACATGACTGCTGTCCAAATCACTTCAGCCATGGGAAGTATCTCTCACCCATGCATCCTTCTCTGTTGAAGGATAAAGTAGAACAAAGACTTTGGTCAGGTGGAAGGTAGCAAGTAGCTCACCGTGTTCCCATTTGTCATGTAGAGCTAGAGCTGAGAAGGATGGTAAGGTCCCTAGATGCTAAGTTCCCTTGGGAGCTCACTAGAGCCCGAAGAGTCTTGACTCTGAGCAGGTGACTCCTGCCCTGCCTGGGAATTAGTAGGTGGGTGAGCTGCAGGGTCTTACACATGTGTGTTAATTACTCACTGGAGTGAGTACAATATCTGAGAGAAAATTTAAGAGAGGGAATGTTTAGGCTCTCATGGTGGAGAAGGCATGGCGGTATGACGTGGGATGCAGGGGTTCCTCACGTCACTGTGGACTAGGAAGTCAAGAAAGCAGGACAGGAAATTGTATGGAGCTAGCTAACCCAAGGGCTGTCCCTATTGGCCTACTTCCTTCAGCAACTCTACTACCTCCTGGTTTCTACAGCCTTCCAAAATATCACACTATCTTGAGAACAGGTATTCAAATTCTGAGCCTGGAGTGTCCCCTCCAGATTCAAGCCATAACAGCATAATAACTGGCATTTGAACATGGTGGGAATGTGGGCCTAGTGGTAGCAACAGATATCAGCAGAAAATTCAGTATGATAGTTCAAGACTGTCTCTGACGTTGGCCCATTTTTATCACTTACTTAGAGGAACATACTGCCATGTACGGCAGATCAGTGGTTATGAAACATCTGAGAGAGAACTAAGATGGTCACAGTGAGTCACCACAGCCAGAGATTGAGGAAGGATGGGAAAACGGGCAGACCCACAAGAGAAATTTCGCAGGAATCCCTATGATGGCTTGATCATCCAGAAAACCCACGTTTCCATCCAGTGAGCAGGAAGCTCCAGCTGCAGGGAGCAACCCTGTCCTGTGATCTCTGGACTAGTCCGTGGTTTTAAGTCCTGACAAGTCTCAGAGGGAAAGAGAAGAAGGAGCATGCTCAAACAATTCCAGGTGAAAAATGAATCTTTGGAGAAGGAAAGACTGGAAGCGGAGTTTTGTGGGAGGGAAGGGGCCAGGGTCATGGCAGGACTGAGTTCTGCAGTGGAATTAACCATAGATAGAATGGGCCTTGAGGGTAGGCTTCTTTCCAGGCGACAGATGCTACTCTTGCCAGGAAACTCCCCAACAGCTCTTCCAGGAGGGGGAGGGCTATCCTCCCATGTCCTGGATGTCTGAGCTGAATGAACCCTGTGTGCATTATTTTTATTTTGAAAGAGCCACCAAGGCCATGCGGGATGGAAGGGGTAGCTTCATGTGGGTTAGAAATAAATGCCTATCTGAATTGAACCTTTTCTTAAAGTTGCTTTTATTAAGCAACCATGAATGTGTAGGGTCTGCCCATGGAAAGTGAGCTTCACCTCCAGCCTGTTTTTCTTTCAGAGGCAACTAGCATTACTCGGTGCCTTGTGTACAGTGCCAAGGGTGGTCTGTCCATATGTGTATCCACACCTCTTGGTTTGCATGTTTCTACTTTAAAAAGGAAAAAGATTATATGCTGGAGAGATGGTTAAGATCGCTAGCTGCTCTTGTAGAGGACCTGAGTTCAATTTCCAATACCCACACAGTTAGCTGCCTGTAACCCTATTCTAGAGGATCTAATACCCATCTCTGACCTCCACAGGGACTAGGCACACACATGGCAAAACAGACATTAAAACATTCATACAGTAAAAATAATAAAGATAATTTTAAAAAATGAAAAAGATTTCTGTGTGTGTACGTGTGTACATGCATGTACATGCATATTCCTGTACAGGTGTCCATGGAGGCCAAAAGATGCAGCTGGAGGCAGTTGTGAGTGGCCCCACATACATGTTAGGAACCACACATGCATAGGAGTTTAGAAAGACAAAGCTGTGTAAAGGGCAGGCTACCCGTTCTAGTTCCATCCATGGCCATGAAGGCATCACCTCATTTCCTATTGTATTGTCTACTGTCCCCTCTGGACCCAGTGACCAAAGTAAGTGGGCTGAAAGCCAGGTCCACTTTGTGGGGGCTAGTGGTACCCTAGAGAAATTCTGTAACATCCTTGGAACAACATACTCAGTTCTTCAAGGTAGACATGATGGGTAACTAGACTATTTTAAGTGAATAGTCTCTAGACAGTTATTAAGGTGGGGATCCCAGATCCAATACTATCACCTGGGAACTTACCCAGAATAGAAACTGATGGTGGAACCCTTGATATTTTACAATCCTGTAGTGAGTGATGAGGCGAGCAGGCCACGTCCTGCCGTGTCCTGCTGCCTGGCTGGCTTTACCCGAAATAATTACACGGAAACTGTATTCATTTAAACACTGCCTGGCC